>JASAMV010002661.1:0-27585 GCA_030248065.1 Rhynchonema sp. JSB1_4 | reverse complement strand
TCCAAATACCGTATTGTCGGAAATAGAACCCGGGGGTCTATTTTTTCACTGGGGTCATTATTTGGAGGGTTCAATTTATGAGGGGTCCATTATTGGGGGGTTGTATTTTTCATTTGGGCCCCCGTGCCCCGTCTACGAAAAAATCATTGTTAATAATGTCCCTAAAAATGGCTTATCTTCGGTATTTTCTAACTTTAACAGCGACAATTTTGCTTACCGTAAAACCTAAAATACAAGGGGGGGGGGGGGCTGTTTTTTTTCACTGGCCCCTTTTAGGGGGGGCTGTATTTTTGGGGGGGCTCTATTTTTGGGGGGGGGGCTGTATTTTTTCGCTGCCCAAAATCTCAAAAAATGTTCCCAAAAATGTCCCTCAAATGGAGTTCTGTCAGGGTGTTACTGGTCATTTTCGTGTGTGGACACTTGTTGAATGTATGACAAATATGACAAAAATAATAAATGTCATATTTGTCATAAATGTCACACGCGTCAACAAGTGTACATTACAGCACGACTGTATTGTACGCTTGTTGACTGTATGACATTTATGACAATAATGTTTGTGCAATCAACAAGTGTACAAAACAGCACGACTGTATTGTACACTTGTTGACTGTATGACATTTATGACAATAATGTTTGTGCAATCAACAAGTGTACAAAACAGCACGACTGTATTGTATTGGTCGCACAATGACCATATAAGAATTCATCAAAATCAATCCTGATTTTCACGTTCAGTCACTCTTAACTACTGTGCTATTTGTGATTCTCACAAAACATTTTCAGCTGAAAATAATCTAGCAGATCAACCACGTTGCCGCAGGTCTGAAACATTCTCTTTACTACATGCTTTGTGTGCGATCACGCAACGCAACGTCATTGCCCCGTCACTTTCCCTCTTTACGATTCAGGAAAAAAATTTGACCAATTCTTATAAAGTCATTGTGCGACCAATACACTTGTTGACTGTATGACATTTATGACAATAATGTTTGTGCAATCAACAAGTGTACAAAACAGCACGACTGTATTGTACACTTGATGACTGTGTGATATTTATGACAAATAACGCTGAATTCAGCAATTGGGTGAATTATAACAACCAAACTGCACGAACATAACTTGGCGGAACGTGAAGAACGATCGATGCGCTTTTGAAATTGGATTTTCCCGCTCTTTACTGATCTGCAGGTTTTTTTTGAAATCAGTGATGCTTCATGCAGGCAGGACAAACCACAGCACGAACTTTAACAACTGTCAACAAACTGCGTAATCACCTGGCATCCAATGTTGACAAAGAGGTGAACGTGACTGAGCTGAAACGGCTAATTGACGATTTGATGAGCGATGGCACCAACCGGCAACGGGTTAATAACAACGTCTTGAATCTGAAATGTGCATACCATAGGTCCCACAGTCTCCATTCACGCAGCATTGGATTCTCAACACCGTGTTGAAATGACGTTGGGTTATTGTGCTGCTATGGGCTTACAGTATATCTCACTATTGCACTATGAAATTGATGTCCAACACAGTGCAAACCAGCCGCTGATGTGTTGCAGGACGCGCACGAATTTCTCACGTATAGTCCAGCCACGAACTCATGAGACGACTTTTTTTTTAAATTGGCTTGTGCGGATCCAACAATGTTCCGGTTCCACGTATTTCGGAAATGAAAGAAAGAGAAACGCACGTATTTTAAAAAAAACACGCTCTCCACTCGGTGCGTAAATTCCCTTTTGACTCCCAAAACATTTGTGTGCTGAACAACGCTGCTGTTCGCGTAAGCACACAACAAATTGAGGTCAGCCAGCTGGAACTTGTCATCATCTCCCTCAGCCAATCTCTTTCTTTTGTTTGCGAAAACACGTGTATCTGGAGCATTTTTGAATGCGGCCAAGCAAGCTTTAAAAAAAGTCGTCTCATGAGCTGGTGGCTGGACTATACCTGCTCGATCAGTTGCGTGTCGAAGGCGTGGTGCGTTTCACCGATCTGTTCGAGCAACGTCTGCGTGTCTACACCGTATGCCATGCGTGTCATGCGCGTCTGCCCCTGTCCGACGCCAACGAGGAGACCGAGCTCACACACATGTTGCAAGCACGCGGTGTGAAAAACGACGACACATTGATTGAAGCGATCAAGCACAGCCTGTTCTACGATGGACCGGTGGTGCCAGCGGATGGCCCCTGCGTGATGTGTGGCCACAAGATACAAAGTCGAGCTCGGCTTCTGCTCAATTCCCCCGAGTATGTTCTCTGCTCGTGCAGTACATATTTGTAATTATGATAACGCTGAAAACCTGTGTAGTGCGTGCAGGATATGAACATTTGTGTACAGCCACAACCAGGGCACAATTACTGTGTGCTGTTGCACATAATATACCTATTGCAGGTATTTTGTCGTGACCATCAACCGATCAGCTGTGGATGGTGCCCGAATCGATGTGGCAATCAGCCTGGATGAGTCGATGTCTTTGTCGGGCATATCGGTGTCCGAGGTGCGCTTCTATCGTCTGACCGGTGTCGTCGTTCACATTCCGGCCCGTGTCGTCAAGAACAGAGGTACGGTCACATGTATAGACATGTTCAACTTAATTCCGCTGCTTTTTTGTTCACACCACATGACATATCTAACCTCCCACTTACCCTTTTGTCGTCCGTTTTTGGAATGTTAGGGTACTTCAACTTTGGTATTGTACATCAGAAGTGCACGGATGGAAACATCAACAGCAATATGTACCACGATACTGTCGTTTGTTGTCATGCCCATCGGTGGCGGTGTGCACGGTCATGAATAAACCAATGCACCCTTTGTTGTTCCCCTGTTGCAGGTCACTACATCACGTATTGCCTGACGCATGACAAGTGGACCGAGTTCGACGATCGCAGAGTGACCGAGACCAAACTGGATGACGTACTCGAGGCCGCTCGTACTGGTGCTGTGGTCGCGTTGTATCGGAAGTCGGCCAAGACGTAGGGCCGGTCAAGACGTAAGGTTCGGCGACACGTAGGGTTGGACAAGACGTAGGGTACAAGCGGCAAGACGTAGGGTTCACTGGTCAAGACGTAGGGTTCATGAAATGTAAAAAGTTTGAAAAGTGGTAGGAATCTGCCATGCATGGAGATGTATTACCGTGGTTCAGTGCATGGCATGCACCCACTCTGTTTCAAGTCATATTGAGCATTGGATATGCACGATTGGACCGTTTTATCCGAAACATCACAAGTTGTCAAAAATATGACATATATAATACCACTTACAAGGTAAATGTTCAATTAGCAAGCACGCAAGCTGAAATGAAGCTGGCACGTGCGTACCTTAACCGATTTCAACCATTCAGGTACCAAACAATTCCGGCTGCGATGCTGAACACATTGGTTGTACTCATTTCACGGTTGCTTAAAGTTTCGTTGGTCAAATGAGCGATATACGCCCATGTCCACCTGCCATGGTACATACATACATATACATATACGTCAGCTGCGCGCATGTGCACCTGCCCTGGCACATACATACAGTACATAAAGGCAAACATTTGATGTGATCCTGAAGTAGAATCGGTATTTTGCGATATGGCTCTTTCAAGGCCAATCTCTTCAAATCTCAATGCAACACGAAAACTTAGTCACTCACAGAGCCATAATGAAAACAATGGCACTGCTTCGGTTCGGGTCAGTATCTGAAATAGTGGAAACTTTGAGACATGTAGGTATACATATACATTTCACACTCATTACTTTGATGTTTCAAAATCCTTACGTCAACAATGCCCTCGCACGTTTCGAACTCCTCTTGTAGTGCAATAAATGTACAGCTGCGCGTAGCCTTCGGGCGCAGCATCGAACGTGCCATCGCACGCCACGGATTCGCATTGTGTGAATAGTCGCATTTGATCGGTTGTCATTATGATCTGCACAGGTGTTGGAGCATTGTAATTCAACTGCACTACTACTTTGTACGCTGCACTATTGTACCCAGTATCACTGACACATTCTAACTCACAATCATTGGCGCCAAATTGGGATCAGATTCAAACCACAACACCAGGCGGTCATCTGCGAGCGCTGCATCCACAGTTGGGAAGTAATCCGATGGGCCCTCAAATTTGGCATGAATCATCTTGCGACCTCGATAGTTGAGTTTGGATGGTCGATCTGGCGAGATTCTACTGCGCAGTAGATTTGCGCACCGATGTGCGTACAATCTTCATGTGTTTCAAGGGCCGCTTCTGCCGACGAGCTTTCTGAAATGCACAGTAGGATGATAATAACTGCAAGCTTCATCATCATAGATCAAAAAAGCGTTTACCTCATATTCCTTGTAACAGCCGTTGCATCGAAGTCGGGTCGTTTCTGTCTTCTCGTAGTACTCTGCTCCTCCAAATTCGAGCTTGACACCCGGATAACGGCATGAGTGGAACGGATAGAGTGTTTTCGCCTTTCTTTGATTCAAATGCCGATCAGTTTCAACCGGTGCTGGACCGAAGTCCGATTCGGGATCGAAGCATCGCTTGGCGCGCCTCATTGCTGCCAAAAATACAACAAAGCAAAGGAAACTGTGCACACGCGCACACGCAACTGAATATGATTCTGAACAATGCGCAGCACAGTTTGAAGGTGCCGCCGTATAATGTTGCACAACCATCAGCTGTGGTTTGGTTTCACTGCGGCGCTCTTTCATTGTCTGGTGCACGTATGCCAGCGTGCACCTGACGTATATACTGTATGTATACATAGATTGGCAGAGTGTGGGTGCATGTCGACATGTTTTAACAGACCAAGGTCACAACACATACCGACATACAGTATATGTATGTATGTATGTGCCAGGGCAGGTGCACATGCGCGCAGCTGACGTATATGTATATGTATGTATGTATGTACCATGGCAGGTGCACATTGGCGTATATCGCTCATTTGACCAATGAAACTTTAAGCAATCGTGAAATGAGTACAACCAATGTGTTCAGCATCGCAGCCGGTATTGTTTGGTACCTGAATGGTTGAAATCGGTGAAGGTACGCACGTGCCAGCTTCATTTCAGCTTGCGTGCTTGCTAATTGAACATTTACCTTGTGAGGGGTATATGTCATATTTTTGACAACTTGTGATGTTTCGGATAAAACGGTCCAATCGTGCATATCCCATGCTCAATATGAATTGAAACAGAGTGGGTGAATACCATGCACTGAACCACCGTAATACATCTCCATGCATGGCAGATTCCTACCACTTTTCAAACTTTTTACATTTCATGAACCCTACGTCTTGACCAGTGAACCCTACGTCTTGACCAGTGAACCCTACGTCTTGCCGCTTGAACCCTACGTCTTGTCCAACCCTACGTGTCGCCGAACCTTACGTCTTGACCGGCCCTACGTCTTGGCCAGGTACCGTTGTATCAAGCGGAACCATCGCTCCGTGGTCGGGACCTGTTCCCAGATCTCAGCTCAGATGAGGAGGCCGATTGATTTGAACTGACCTGCTGTTTATATTTTTGTGATTGAAATCTATGCTCGTATCAGCTAAATTCCTCTGTGATTGAATCACAGTATCGATTCTTCTCAGCTTAATCTCTCCATTATTGAACGATTGCATCTGTTCTTATCAGCCTACTCTCTCAGTGATTGAATAACCTTGTATTATACCGTCAGCTCATATCATGCATTATCTGCTCTTATCAACGTAATCTCTCCATTATTGAATTGAATTATTATGTGCGGTGCCTACAATATAAACTCTAATGGCATCTGTTCTTATGTTCTTGCCCTCCTGATTGATGATCGACTTTTTAGCTATGAGATTTCTCCGATATTAGATTATGATTAACAGTACAATTATGGTACCACCAGATTATCATGTTACTTTGTCGGTTCCATCTTGTTGTTGGATTTTCACGTTGAATTTTGTTTTCTTTTTCCTGATTTGTGCTTTCTTCGAGTGCATCACTGTTAGTCAATATTCAAGTGCATTATTATCCTGTGCATCAAATTGTGCCTTTTGTCGGGTAAAATTTTGCCGGGTAAAATTTTGCCAATTTTTACCTTTCAGTTCAGTGGAAAGCCCGGACTTGTGACACGACATGAATTCAGTACTTCACACGAACAAAAATAGCAACCAATTGATAAACAGTGACAAATCGCTTTACCACCATGCTTTCTTCCGCGTGCATTTTTTCATGTTTCCTCGAATCACCTCATGTTGCAACTTGTACCTATTGGTCGCACAATGACTAAATCAGAATTCATCTACTCTGATCTTCAGGTTCAACGCTAACCACTATGCTACTTGTATTTTTGACAAAACATTTACAGCTAAAAATAATCTAGCAGATCAACCACGTTGCCGCAGGCCTGAAACATTCTCTTTACAGCATACTTTGTGTGCGATCACGCAACGCAACGTCATTGCCCCGTCACTTTCCCTCTTCACGATTCAGGAAAAAAATTTGACCAATTCTTATATAGTTATTGTGCGACCAATACCTTTTTGATTCATAACACGTTGAAAACGGTACAGTTGCCCTGGAAACAGAAGGAAAGCCATGACGAAAGCCCAGTTTTTCAGCGCCCAAATTTTGTGAAAACAGCTGCACACGAAATTCTCAACAAGTGCGCAAAACCGTGCATGACTGCACAAAATGCTATTTGTCGTAAATGTCATTTTTGTCACACAGTCAACAAGTGTACAATACAGTCGTGCTGTTTTGTACACTTGTTGATTGCACAAACATTATTGTCATAAATGTCATACAGTCAACAAGTGTACAATACAGTCGTGCTGTTTTGTACACTTGTTGATTGCACAAACATTATTGTCAAATGTCATACAGTCAACAAGTGTACAATACAGTCGTGCTGTTTTGTACACTTGTTGATTGCACAAACATTATTGTCATAAATGTCATACAGTCAACAAGTGTACAATACAGTCGTGCTGTAATGTATAGTCCGTCCACCAGCTCATGGCACTTTGTGTTGCTGGTGGCTGGTTTGGTCCCTTCCTCCACGTTCTAATGAAAGAGAAATTGAGTGTGAGCGATCTTGCAAAAAAATTAAAAAAATAATAAAATGTGTCGAAAACGATGGAATTCGATCAAATTTAAAATTAAATTAAATTAAAATCTACAAAACACGTAGATTTCATAAAGACAGCAATTTAGGAGCAAAAATAATTTTTTTCGGAAACTCAATTTCTCTTTCATTAGAACGTGGAGGAAGGGAACAAGTCGGCCAGCAGCAACACAAAGTGCCATGAGCTGGTGGACGGACTATACACTTGTTGACGCATGCTTTAACTGTGCTTAATTTATTTTTGTCACACAGTCAACAAGCGTACAAAACGCCCCCCAGTGTTTTGTACAGTTGTTTACTGTCAACAAGTGTCTAGTTACCGTCATTTTGAGTGTTTTTAGGTGCAGATCTTCCATAAAAGGCTTTACGTCACCATATACTCAACCACAAACGTCGTACACAGAGGTCGCAATCGGGCCGGCCCGACCTCGGGCCGGGCCGGGCCGGGCCGGGCCGGAGATTTGGAGGGTCGGGCCGGGCCGGGCCGGGCACCCCGGCCCGAAGCTTCTGTCTGAAGTGACTTATTTTACTGAAAAAGTTGGGGTTTTTTTGTCAAAAATACTAAAATTTCTGGGGCTCCCAAATTTCTGACGGATTCAGCAAGTAAGTGATCAGTATTGTCCAGTGGTGTGGCTACCCAGGCGTGCAATCAACCTACTGTACCACTACAAAGACCTGCAATCAACCTACCTACTGTACCGGCCGAGCGTGGGGCTTGGGGGGGGCCTCATTTCGCGCGCCGCGCGCGATTTTTCTATTATATGTCAGTTTGTTTTCGTACCTCGCTAAATCGGCGCTGTTTTTTGATAAATAATGAGTGATTATTGACTAAATGGCCGTTTCCCATCTTGAGAACTATGTACGCTTTTTGTCGTCTTGACAAACCACCATTTAGCAGTTTCTTAAAACCACACTTCAACGTGGTTTTGAAAGCAGTTGATGCAGATACTGGATACAAGTATCCCAATCCTGAAAACCAGAATGGAGTATTCCACGACGAAGTATTCCACAAGTTGTTCGCGTGGGAAACAAGGTCATGTTGGTACTATGACGAAATATCCCACAAAAAACGACACAGTATCCCAAATCATTTAATACAACGTAGGCTCTGCTTGAGCTTGTGGAATATCACGGTTCGGCCGATGTATGTTGCACACGGGGTTCGGCGTAGACTTAGGCTTGTGGGTTTGGGAAAACTTGGTATTGTGCTGGGCTTACGATTAGACCTATAATAAGAAAGCAAGGCTTTCTCTCTAGCTTTTATCAATAATAACACTGTTCGGTTGGCAATACAATATCGGTGCGTTATTGCCACTCCTCCCTCCGCCAGGGAACTAGGGAAACTTCAACAGTACAATGAAAGTGGCGGAAAAACACATAATCACAATATCACATTCATATCACATGGCATATACGCAAACAATTCAATAATACACACAATTCGCAACATACACATTCACACATTTACTGGCCATCACATTTACGCGAATGCACACACGTTTCAAAGTCAGCAACAAATCACAATACCTTTCACACAATTGAAATTCAGCAAACGTAATCATACCCTTCAATCAAAATTTCACATTTGAGCACACCACATCCATACACTATCCAAAACATTTGTCTTTTTTTTGTTTTTTTGTAGTTTTTGTATACTTATATATGGACCCGTGCCTACGGCCCGGTTACAACGCCGCACCCGTGCCGAGCGACCCCCTCTCCCAAAGACCCGTTAGCATACCCAAAGCTACCCGTGAAAATTGACCCGTCCGCACCTCCGAGGGCACATACGTCTTCCTGATTTAGTAGTATAGATTTTTGTATTTTCTAGTGCACTTCACCTTTCTCGGTTCGGGGCTCCCCCAACTTTCTCAAATCTCCATTCTATTCATTCTTCAATTGGGCCTCTCGTGCGCCCATTCGTTTTTCTCCTCTTCTGCGGTCGGCCGTTCTTTCGTTTCCTTTTTCTTCGCTTGCATTCTTCTTTCTCTTTTTCTTTTGCTTCTTCTTTCTCTTCACCTTCTTTTCCTCTCCCTTCTTTCCTATTTCTTTCTCTTTCCCTTTTATTCCTTTCTTGTGCCACGCTCTCTTCTTTCTTCTTGTGCCACCAACAGCAACACGCGAAGTCCCGAGGACTCGCTACCTCGCAGAAATCGGGGCTCTATAGACTCGGGGCCACCCCCCAGAAACTACCGTAATCCATGTGCTACCGTACCCAAACTTTTGTCACGTGATATACAGACCCATATGAACTTGTAATATTAGTTTTGGTCGTGTCGGTCAACGGAATCGGTCACGGCCGATCGCCATCGGTGGTATCGAGGTCAAATTTCAAAGTTGTCCGAATGCTATATGTAGCACCTCTATCATGTTCAGAATTTTTGGCTGATTCCAAAAATGTTAAGCTTATTTCAATCTGATCACGGAAGAAAAGGCTATTGGCAAATTGACGCGGCATCTGCGTCTTTTTCAGGAAACTTTCGTCTGAGGAATGATACCCAGTCGCTACAGGTACTGTGCGGCTTCAAGTTCAGTCATGCTGCAAATTTGATCCATAAACATGCGTTGGGGTTGTTGGGCCTGAGCCATAATGCGGCTTAATCGGCACGGGGCCATGTGCGCACAACACCATGTAACCAACATGCAACACCAAGGGCACATGCTGCCTCAAGGTCACTCTGCCCCTGATGCGCGCTGATTGCTGCACCGTTGGCTAAAATCCAGCCGAGCGCGCCACTGAGATTAAAAATAGACTGATACTCTTTCACGTGGAAGTCGGAATGAAAAAAGCTTAACACTTTTGGAATCAGCTAAAAATTCTGAACATGATAGATGGGCTAGAGACAACATTTGGGACAACTTTTAAATTTGACCTCCATACCACCGATGGCGATCGGCCGTAACCGATTCCGTCGCACCGACACGAGCAAAACTAATATTACAAGTTCATATGGGTCTGTATACTACGTGACAAAAGTTTGGGTATGGGTAGCACATGGATTACGGTAATTCCTGGGGGGTGGCCCCGAGTCTCTCACAGAGCCCAGAAATCAATAAGATCAACAAAAATCATTAGAACACAAGACCTTCTCTCTAGCTTTTATCAATAATAACACCGTGCGGGTGGCAATCAATAACGGGGCGATATTGCTACCATATGGTTAGGATCTGATGTCTTGGGCTTTAGGCTCAGGTTTCTGGCTTGCGGTTAGGCCAGCGACTAGACTTGGGTATATGCGTTTGTTTCAGAGTGGTTAGGTTAACCTCAGGTTAAGGTTTTGCAAAAATCAATTACTCTGTGATACGGGCTGTTTCTGGAGTTGGGATACTTTGAAGGTTTTTTGGCATGCCGTGGTGGATACACTTCGTGTTATTTGGGATCTTCGAATAAAAAAAGGGTTTG
Organism: Rhynchonema sp. JSB1_4; assembly: GCA_030248065.1. Classification (NCBI taxonomy): domain Eukaryota; kingdom Metazoa; phylum Nematoda; class Chromadorea; order Monhysterida; family Xyalidae; genus Rhynchonema; species Rhynchonema sp. JSB1_4. Next base: position 17,110 of record JASAMV010002661.1, on the reverse strand, counting down.
GGTTTGGGGGGGGGGGGGGGGGGGTTGCCGGTGGTTCATCGTGTTATAACATCTGGATATCATCAATGTGATTACAGCCTTAAAATGTTCGAAAATGACCTGTTTATGTCCTTTTTTGTGAAGGACACCTGCAGTATGCCTTGTTGATCGATTTTTAGAAGACTTTTTACCCCAAGTGGAGTCCCGGGGGCCTTATTCGAAAACGATTCCGTTTTTGCACAAGCAAGAAAAGATTCCTGTGGCTTCCTATATTGATGAACGAACAGACTAAAACTGCTGTCACAAATTTCGAGCGGAAGACAAAACTGTATTTCCCACAAAGCTGTTATTGTTTTCCGTTGGTCGGCGTTAGTGGTACGGCGCCCGGGCAGGTGAGCAAAGCCGGCTTGAGCAAGAAAAAAGAGCAGGGTCCAAAAGAGCAGAACCTAGAAACAAATAGACCTAAACCTAAGCCCCCAAACACCAAACTAAGCCGAAGTGTCAGCCTAAGCCTAAGCGCCAGCCTGATACCAAAACCAGCCTAAGCAATTGGAACAAAATAGGAGCGCTATGCCTTTTTGGCTCTGCTCTTTTTTCATGCTCAAAAAGGTCCTGCTCAAACCGGCTCTGTCCAATCGCGCGGCGGAGACAGATCCAATCAACAACGTTTAACATTGTCACAGATCAATAACGCACCGGTGTCGTGAATATCAGTCCGGCGCCAAAGAAGAACACACAAATGAACAATGTTGTCAGCGCCTTGTATTTCTGTCGAAGAATCGGGTATCGATCCAGGAACGCCGTGATAACAACTTCGACCATCACGTTCTGAAACATCGTATTACAAACAACATTGACCATGTGTTTGCGTGGAAACACTTGTTCCTATCGCAAATAACGCACATGCGGTGCCCCATGCGGAGGCTGCAAATACGTACTGCGTCAAATGATTCAATGTGATTACATTGAATAATTACACGCCCTCATTCTCCGGATCAAATTTTGTAAGAATGCAACGGAAAAGAAAATGTGCCACATTCGACAAATATTTTCATTTCGTTGAAGAACAGACGCAAGATTGTATCAAGTTTGCTAATTTCAGCATTTTATGTAATTTAACGGCTGAGATCTAATCGCATCATAATATTTCCCATCAAAAAATCTCTGTATAAAATTCAGCTTTGTGCGCCTATCCTTGCGATTCTTAGCACAACACACTTTTAACTATTCCACCATGAGCGAATTTCCTAAAATCCCACCCTTTTTACCTCACTGTCAATGCCCAACAGCAACAGCATAAAGAAGAATATGATTGACCACAGCCAGGATAGCGGTATTTCAGCCAGTGCACCTGGATACGCAATGAACGCCAGCGAGGGACCACTGCCAGCTATTTTACTCACTGCAAACAAAGATTTATGTGCTTTGACTTTCCCAACAAAGGTTTCAATACAGATTCTATGATGAAATATCCCAAAAGGTCCACTGTTTGTTGCTGGACTATGTCGAAGAATCCCAGATACACACGACGATGTATCCCACGACACGGCATGCCAAAAAACCTTCGGAGTATCCCAACTCCAGAAACAGCCCGTATCACAGAGTAATTGATTTTTGCAAAACCTTAACCTGAGGTTAACCTAACCACTCTGAAACAAACGCATATACCCAAGTCTAGTCGCTGGCCTAACCGCAAGCCAAAAACCTGAGCCTAAAGCCCAAGACACCAGATCCTAACCATATGGTAGCAATATCGCCCCGATATTGCATTGCCAACCGAACGGTGTTATTATTGATAAAAGCTAGAGAGAAGGTCTTGTGTTCTAATGATTTTTGTTGATCTTATTGATTTCTGGGGGCTCTATAGACTCGGGGCCACCCCCCAGAAACTACCGTAATCCATGTGCTACCGTACCCAAACTTTTGTCACGTGATATACAGACCCATATGAACTTGTAATATTAGTTTTGGTCGTGTCGGTCAACGGAATCGGTCACGGCCGATCGCCATCGGTGGTATCGAGGTCAAATTTCAAAGTTGTCCAAATGTTGTATGTAGCACATCTATCATGTTCAGAATTTTTCGCTGATTCCAAAAATGTTAAGCTTATTTCATTCCGACGTCGCATGAAAGAGTATCAGTCTATTTTTAATCTCAGTGGCACGCTCGCTGGATTTTAGCCAACAGTGCAGCCAATCAGCGCGCATAGGGGCAAGTGACCTTGAGGCAGCATGTGCACTTGGTGTTGCATGTTGGTTACATGGTGTTGTGCGCACATAGCCCCGTGCCGATTAAGCCGCATTATGGCTCAGGCCCAACAACCCCAACGCATGTTTATGGATCAAATCTGCAGCATGACTGAACTTGAAGCCGCACAGTACCTGTAGCGACTGGGTATCATTCCTCAGACGAAAGTTCCCTGAAACAAGCACAGAATGCACGTGAGATTACCAATAACCTTTTCTTCCGTGATCAGATTGAAATAAGCTTAACATTTTTGGAATCAGCGAAAAATTCTGAACATGATAGAGGTGCTACATATAACATTCGGACAACTTTGAAATTTGACCTCGATACCACCGATGGCGATCGGCCGTGACCGATTCCGTTGACCGACACGACCAAAACTAATATTACAAGTTCATATGGGTCTGTATATCACGTGACAAAAGTTTGGGTAAGGTAGCACATGGATTACGGTAGTTTCTGGGGGGTGGCCCCGAGTCTATAGAGCCCCGATTTCTGCGAGGTAGCGAGTCCTCGGGACTTCGCGTGTTGCTGTTGGTGGCACAAGAAGAAAGAAGAGAGCGTGGCACAAGAAAGGAATAAAAGGGAAAGAGAAAGAAATAGGAAAGAAGGGAGAGGAAAAGAAGGTGAAGAGAAAGAAGAAGCAAAAGAAAAAGAGAAAGAGAAATAACGAAGAAAAAGGAAACGAAAGAACGGCCGACCGCAGAAGAGAGAAACGATGGGCGCACGAGAGGCCCAATTGAAGAATGAATAGAATGGAGATTTGAGAAAGTTGGGGGAGCCCCGAACCGAGAAAGGTGAAGTGCACTAGAAAATACAAAAATCTATACTACTAAATCAGGAAGACGTATGTGCCCTCGGAGGTGCGGACGGGTCAATTTTCACGGGTAGCTTTGGGTATGCTAACGGGTCTTTGGGGAGGGGGGTCGCTCGGCACGGGTGCGGCGTTGTAACCGGGCCGTAGGCACGGGTCCCGTCTAGTATACAAAAAATACAAAAAAACCAAAAAATAAAAATGTTTTGGATAGTGTATGGATGTGGTGTGCTCAAATGTGAAATTTTGATTGAAGGGTATGATTACGTTTGCTGAATTTCAATTGTGTGAAAGGTATTGTGATTTGTTGCTGACTTTGAAACGTGTGTGCATTCGCGTAAATGTGATGGCCAGTAAATGTGTGAATGTGTATGTTGCGAATTGTGTGTATTATTGAATTGTTTGCGTATATGCCATGTGATATGAATGTGATATTGTGATTATGTGTTTTTCCGCCACTTTCATTGTACTGTTGAAGTTTCCCTAGTTCCCTGGCGGAGGGAGGAGTGGCAATAACGCACCGATATTGTATTGCCAACCGAACAGTGTTATTATTGATAAAAGCTAGAGAGAAAGCCTTGCTTTCTTATTATAGGTCTAATCGTAAGCCCAGCACAATACCAAGTTTTCCCAAACCCACAAGCCTAAGTCTACGCCGAACCCCGTGTGCAACATACATCGGCCGAACCATGGATCTTCCCACAAGCTCAAGCAGAGCCTACGTTGTATTAAATGATTTGGGATACTGTGTCGTTTTTTGTGGGATATTTCGTCATAGTACCAACATGACCTTGTTTCCCACGCGAACAACTTGTGGAATACTTCGTCGTGGAATACTCCGTCGTTTTTCAGGATTGGGATACTTGTATCCAGTATCTCAGTTCAGCAGTTGCTCTTCAAACCACACTTCGAAGTGTGGTTTTAAGAAAAAAACTGCTAAATGGTGGTTTGTCAAGACGACAAAAAGCGTACATAGTTATCAAGATAAACGGCCATTTTCGTCAATAATCACTCATTATTTATCAAAAAACAGCGCGATTTAGCGAGGTACAAAACAAACTGAACAATTCCTACCTCTATCATACGCATCCATGTGCGGATAGATGCGAGCGGCTTCGAAGCCTAAAATCGGGAATATCACGAATCCACAGAACAGCGACGTCGCGCAATTGCCGAGCACAACAATGATGGTATCTCTGAATTGGCAAGGTGAATGATGCTTGATTCGATTGTGGAAGCCTATTGATTAAGTTCATCTCAAAACTGTATTTAATTGTTACTAGGTACTCACAGCACGCCCTCACTATAGTGAACCTTGAATCCCTTAACGGCTATTTTCTTAACAAAGCAAAGGCAGTGTTTCGATGATGTCATTATAGTAAGGGCGAACCCCAGCTCGAAATCATGCTGCTTGCTTCCAAAAACATTTCTATTGCGTGGCAAATCATATCATGAAACACACTTCAGGCCGACCTCATTAGGTTGTTGTGAAACTTGTTGTATGTCGCGAGCGTGGTCAGACCTCCGCCACCCACACTGAGGGAAAAGAAAATTTGACTTGCCGCGTCGCTCCAGGGCTAAAGAAATAAAAAAATTGTGGATAAAAACTCAAAACAACAGCTACACCAACACAAGCCTCACAGCAGCCTATTGATGTCAGCTTGGAGCGTGCATAAAGGTGTAATTCGGCAACTTAGAGCGTGTTTGAGATAATAGGACTTGCCTCAAATCCCAGTCGAAGAAAGCATTTTCACAAAGGTTTTTGGAATGTACCGGAGAATGCCAAATAATCCCGCCGGGGGATTAATTAGGATTTGCTTCTGTTTTGAGACTTGAAAATAAAAACAATTATCCCTCATGATCCTCCTGTGTATCAGGATAGGCCAAACACCGTATACTGGGGGATTATTCGGAATGTACACCCAAATAATCCCCAGTGAGGTACAATTCGGGGGATTATTTGGCGTTCGTTGGTATACATGCGCTCATCGTTATCATAAGGTCGTCAACTCAAAGCAGCCCTGAACGAGATGACATTCGGCATGAGTTGACGATCTAAGTTGACCACATACTGTATCAATAAGCCCAAGAACGAAACTGGCATATTGATGTTTCACACACGACTTTTTGTGAGACCAGATTGAGGCAAGTCGAACTAAACATATAGTAGCACTACGCCAACACGAGCCCGACGTCGGAGGTGGCAGATTACTGAACCGTTCATACGTGGCTGCTGATTTGAAAAATGTTCACACGTTGTAGAACAGAATGTGGGGCATGAGGATTTTCTCTTTCTATTCGTTTTATAAATACACCACCACCGATATCTGGCTCGTGTTGGCGTAGTTTGTCATTACGTGGTTCTAAAACACGCTGCTCGTTGGTCCAGCTAACCTCAGCAGGTTGTTGTGAAACCGATTATAAGTAGCCAACGTGGTCAGCCCTCCGCTGCCACAGCCGACCGAGAAGAATATCTGACTCGCTGCATCGCTCCACACCTAATGTTTCATATGAGAACAGCAGCGTTTTTCTCTTTTGTATGTCCAAGCAAGTGATAATCCCAAAAGACGGTGCTGTAGTCTTCCGCGCCAACTAAACGCCAACCGTGCGCTTACTTGCACGTGTGCCAGTTTCTCAAAGCGGGGTACCATGTAGAATTTGATGCCGTCGAACGAATTTTTCATGAGATTTCCAACGATTAGCAACACGAGCATGCAAACGTACGGAAACGTTGCCGTGAAGTAGACTATCTGAAGCAGAATGGATTTATTTTATTCCGAGGGTTGCATTTTGCACCGGGTTTCTTGCAGGGTTTTTTGTTACCTCCACTGGGTTTCTTGCGCTCACCGGATTTCTTACAGGGTTAGCTGGGTTTTTGGAGCAAAAAAACACGCATTGTCTTATATTTTAACCAAGGAGATTGTAATATTGTGCTGTTTTCGTCAAAATCTGTCATATTTATCAAAATGATAGGTTTGCTGTTTTGTACTGACCTGGAGCCTCCTGGAGCTGTTTTGACCGCGTCACTGGTATTTTACACAAATGGTGCAAATACAAATTTTGGTACAATTTCTCACGAAGTGAAGAAACGCCAAAACAGACGCCAGCATTCATAATCAACAACACACAAATTGATTATGTGAATTCATACAAAGACCTTGGAATTCTCATGGACGGACAATTGAACTACAACCTGCAATCTTTCCACTGGCCCACTAAACACCGGTAATTATTTATGGTTTCGTCGTTACTGTCCAGCTTATGCGTGTTGTTGACGTTACCATGTTGCTTCTGAGGCAATAAAAACCTTGAACCTTGAACCAATGCAATGTGGTCTGCGCAAAAGTGAAGAAGACAATTGGTTTCCTAACAAGTGTGTTCCGAGGCAGTGCTCCAGTTAAAAGCCTGAAGTGTCTTTATGTCGCGCTACTTCGATCTGTTATGCTGTACGGATGTGGATCTAGCTATCCGGCACCTAAGGGAGACTAAGTTCTTCTTGAACGCACCTAAAAGTTTGCATGTCGAGCGATATTGACAAATGGGACATGATATAACCTACAATGACCTGATGCTAGAAAAAATATCGGTTGGGTTCCGTTTTACCAGCAGGCCTTCGCAGTTATGGACTGTGCAGTGTGTAGCACTACCTGACTGGAACGCGGTTGTGTTTTCCATAATCTATTCACACTGTTGAGCAAATATGATGGTCGGACGAGTACGAGAACGGCGCATTCAAAGACAATTCGGCTGGTCAAACCAAACACGGCACGATATCAGGCCAGCACACTAAATTCAACACTGGTTGCTTTCAACAACGTGCCAAAACCCTTGCAACACGTGCAAGAAACCCAAGGGAATGATCTGAAGGAAAGATTTCCAGCGTGTAAGAAAGTGGCACATAAAGGCAAACTACACCAACATGAGCTCGATTTCGGAGGCGATGTGGATTTAAAACGAATAGAAAGAGAAAATCATCATGCTCCATTTTGCATTCTTCAACATGTAACATTTCCCAAATCAGCAGCCATGTATGAATGTTTCACTATTCTGCCAGCTCCGAATTCGGGCTCGTGTGTTGGTGTAGTTTGCCTATACACACCAAGTGACACCAAATTCACACATATTGTGTGGTTTTTAACATCCTTCAGCACGGATCCTGCGTTTCATGTGTTTTTTCAATAAGTGCTATAAATAAAACCGCAGATCCCTCCGAATAAACAACAAATTTCACACTGTAAGCGCAACTGAATAAAATCACCTTTCCAGATATGTGCACGCCGCCGAATAGCATCAGAAAGATGAGCAGCCAAGCGACCGCCAAGGCCACCACCAATTGCCACCTTGGATTGCCAAAATGTTGCATGGCCATTGTATCGTTCGTGCCCAAGTATCCAAGCATGTGTTCGCTGAAAAATTATGGTAGTCTTGTATCGACCACCTCCCTGTAATGAAAGTTTTTGAAATATTACTTAGTTTTCGTTCTGTCGGCAAGCTCCTAATTTAGCATTCTATATCAGGCTGGGCTCGCACAATTGTGCGTGTGGCAGAATCACACTGAGTGCGTGGTAAACTTCATGTAATGTGCGGAAAGGCACCAAATACATGTGATACTGCATTGTGCACACGCCTGTTTTTGATAACATCGTGGTTTTGCCACCTCTTTCCCATTGAGTAATAAACAAAACAAAATCCGCCCAACTTGTATTCTTTGGCAGGCATGCGGCCCCAGTCCATCCGCGTTATGTTGAGTGTTGCGTTCCAGAATTCGAAGCGTTCCTCAAATTAGCAGGAAACGATAGTTTGCTAGGTCGTACATGCTTACATACAAGAAGAAAAATGCTTGCGAGAGCAGGCATTTTTCTTCTTGTATTTCAGTTTCATATCGTGAAAGCGTAATCAAATTTAGGAACGCATGTACTCACGCAAGGTTACCGTCTACAATCAGAGAGTGTCACGTGAACTTTCATTATGAGCATAATCAGACTATCAGAACAAAATAAAAATACACAGGCAAATACAGAATTAATTGAGGTGTTTTCGTGATTGTTACATGTTGTTCTGTTGCAAGAGAAGAGAATCAGTAATACAGTGGGGGCCAAATGCATCTAACGGGCTGAAGTTCCGGTTCCAGTTCCGGTCCTTGGATGTTCCGCATTCGTAAACTGAGGCCACTAAATTCTTCGACGCTGAAAACTTATATACAACGATAATTAGATTTGTGATTTTACTTTTTTATGTTTAGAGATAAACCAGAGCTTGTACCAGTATTCAAAGTTTGTAGATCCCGAAATGTGACAAGATACCGTCCCATCAGTCTGCTCAGTATAACGGAAAAGTGTTTCGAACGTCACATTTACCGTTTGCTTTAGGCACACGTTGATCCCAAAGTGCAGTGGGTGCTGTCTTGTGGACGTGCTTTGCACAAAAGATGATAGATGGTCGTAACCACTGGCGCTTTTGTCATTGACAAGGCCCAGGGCGCCATTGCAGTCTGGCATTATGGGCCGAAACTGCATCCACAGATCTAACGCAATGCGTGCCCACAAGGCTAAATCGTAACGTTGATCCCAACACTCTGCGACTTTCAATTTGGTTTCCAATCAAGACGAGGCTGTGCTGATGCACTGTCGCATTTTGACCACATAATTAGCGCCGTGCTTGACTAGAATGGCACCCAGTACTGTAGTATGCTGACATGACGCGCCAGGCCGGAAAGTTATTTTCAGATATCTGTTTTCTTTGTATTTCTTTGTATTTAAACTTGCGAGAACCATGTTGAGACATGGGCGCATGCACCGGTGCAGATGGCTTGTTTCATTGGAGCGGCGGGGTGGGCTCAGTTTGTAAGTCTTCCTCAGATACAATACAAGCTTGCCCAGTGGTGAGGTGTAGGCACACCAGTCAAGCAAACGCTTGGTGCACGGATATCCATCATGAAAGGGTTGTCGCATGTCGCAGCCTAATTTTCCCAATGTCATTTCCCCACAGTGCAACATACCGTCACATTTACAGTGGAAGTGTTGACGCAATGGCCAAATCTGTACGTCTGTGGTGGCAGCTGGTCATCGATCCAAATCGGATAGCCCGAGTCATCCCATTCATTGGTACCATTGTAGCGCGTCCAATTGCAGCTCTTCACCATGTCAACGTCGAAACAACCTGAGAAATATGCGCTTCCACCTCAAATCATTGTTATTATTTTTTAAAATCTTTGTAATGTTGTTGTTTTCCTCGATGTTGGTTAGAAACAGTGGTTAACTAAAGAGATTTAAAAACATTTTCTTTGAAAAGTCTGATATGCTACACTTTTTATTAAAAACACGAGTTTTTCGGAAAATAAAATCGTCCAATTCTTCCAAAATGGCTATTTTAAGGCCTAATTGATGACCGAAACGTATGTAGGGGTCACAAAAAACTCTGAGTTTTCAGATATTTGTTTCTGAATTTTTGAAAAAGTAGCGCTCTAATAAAACTTTTTTGAACCCTGGTTATATGCTCTTGAAGGCTCTTTGGTTCGAGTACACTTGCATTTGGTCAAGCGTCGTCGAGGTTCTTCCGCACAAGCAACCATTCAAGCATCAGGACAGCAACAAAAAAATCACCAGAAACGGATGAAAACAGCAAAAAATGAAACGCACGCGCGGTGTTAAAATCGTGTTGACAGCCTTTGAACGGCAGCTCTTCGCCGGCGATCGGATAATAGATTGAATCGAACAGGTAGATTAACGACCAGGCCATTTGCAGATTGTAGTAGATGCACGTGAAGCCGGCGATGACGACCATCGCAGGGCCCAAGCCTGCACTCAGAAAATGTACATTTGATTCGTGTGAATAAAAGGTGCTTACTTGAAAAATTAAAAGTTTGTGCATAATATTTTTTTAAATGTAGCCGACTCGACCTCTGAATACGGGTGACATGCGCCGGTACAACATTTGCGGCGTCACTTGCGAGAACTGTCCAATACTCAGCTCGAGGAAGAACACGGGCAAACCGGTGAAGATCATCATGATTATGTAGGGGATTAGAAACGCGGCTGTAATTATAGTTATTCTTAGTTAGTTGTAGATCTAACACATATAATTTTTTGCGAGTTCAGAATGCCGTTTACCGCCGCCGTTTCGTCCGCAGATGTATGGAAATCGGGTCAGATTGCCGAAACCGACGGCATATCCGATGCAGGACAGAATGAAATCGATCGTCGCTCCCCATTGTTCACGTTGTTCCTGCGCGGGAAATCAATGTGAAATTCATTCCAAATCTATTATTGATCAATCAATCGATCAACCAATACCGGTTGTCCTTCAGCGTCGGAGGTCACCGATTTGTTGTCACCACTTTTGCTGTGACTATCGCTGCTTGAATGCGAGCGCTTTGCGACCGAGTTTCTCTCTGCTGCTTCTCCCTGCAACAAAAATAACACAATATTTGATACTTACTCACACATTTATGTTTGCTACGAAAAAACTACTTACTGCCGGTGCCGGGCTCACTTGAACCATTTTGTTGATGTGTCGCTGTGTGGATTGATCAGATTATTCCCAAGAATAAGGTTGTGTCCACTAAAGTATGTATGTGAAGTACCTATTATTGAAATAAAGACAAAGTTCAGATGCAGCGAATCGATATATCTGAATCGGTACACTGCTTCTGAGTCTTATCGTTACAGTGCTACGTCAAGACGAAAGCGTGTGGGTCGCCAGAGTGTTGTTTTGCTTGCTCAGATGTTTGCGTCACCATACAATGGCGTTGTATCTCTGCATTTTCATTGGCAACTTTGGCCGCCTGACAGGCATTTCGTTGCGCATTTACCTATGTACATGTATAGGTATCTCCAGGATGTACCTCGAGTCGATGGGGACTCCAATATCGTCAACTTAAGCAGCCCTTGAGCGCGAGAAATCATATACATGGGAGTCGACGATAACTAGTTGGCCATCTGAGTTGACGACAGTACAATAGCCCCAAAACTTCGCCCTCTATCATAAATATGGCGTGCGTCCATCACTATCGCACTGCGGAACATATGTCCTGTCGATTATCAGCTACTGTAGCATGGCACCTGTACTCAGAACAGTCTCATGTGATATTGAGTAGATTGTACAGTTGGAGTTAGGTACAGTCCCTGTTAGATATAGTCATGTTTTTTTTTGTGTTTGCTTTTTTTCCCCTCTTTCTTCCATCCATTCATCAGTTCCTTCCCTCCCCTCCTACCAATACCAGCAACACCCCCCCCCCCCCCGCCGCTTCTACCCCCACCCACACCAACCCCCAACACCACCCCAAAAAACCCCCACCACAAAAAAAAAAAAAAGAGAAGAAAGAGGGAGAATGGGGGGGAGGGGGGCTGCTTCCGCCCCAGCCGGAAGCAACAACAACAGCAGAGGAGGAAGGAGAAAGGGGGAGAACACCGCGGGGTGGCCTCTCGAGCACGGTCCCCCAGAAAGAGAGGAGGGGGGGAGGGAGGGGGGGGGAGGGGGGGGGGGGAGCGGGAGAAGAGAGGGGACGACGAAGGGGAAAAGACGGGGGGGGTCGACCGGCCGGGGGTAAGAAAAAATGAGAGTTTTTTTTTTTTTTTTTTTCCCACCCCATATTTGTGGTTCGTTGGTAGTGTGTTGGTATTTCTCAGTTAGCCCGTTGGTTTATTTTTTTTTATTGGCCCGCCCAATATATAAAAAAGATATAGTCATATCAACAGGACACGTGAAAAGATATGGGTATAAGGGGCTATGACCATAGCGAATTCCATACCAAGGAACAAATCAGCACTGTAAGAATGGAACACAGTGAAAAACGCATTGTGGCGATGCACTTGTATTCCATTGAAATGAGTATTCAAAATTGTTTGATTCGAAGTTTGCCGCGTTGTTGGCGTCTTACACTGTAGCACAGGGCTTAGTGCATGCACGATGTGTAATGTGGCGTCATTTTTTTTAATAATGAGCTTGGTCAATTAGACTACATCGAATAGAATTTATATGTGATCTGCTTTACGGGACATCAATGATGCGATATCATCTATCCAATAGTATGACTATAACCAGTGGTTTTTTAAAAAAAATTTTTTTTTTATTAAAAAAAATTTTTTTTAAAAAAAATTCGTTCCAAAAGTTAAAAAAAAAATTTTTTATTAGTTCAAAATTCGAAAATTTCTCTATTTTTTGCTCTAAAAATGCTATTTTTTGCATAAAAATTGCTACTGTTAACATCACCCGACCCTCCCATGGGTGTATTGGGTGCCATAATCGTTGTTTTGTGGCATCTAGACATAGTGCACACACTCACATGGCCTCTCATATGATTACACATGTACATGTGACTGGGTGGGCATGCATTTATCCATGCAACAGACCCGAAAGCAGTGATTCGGTGTGATATTCACTCTATATTTACACTGTTTGTCACATATTTGCAGTGGTCGTGTACCAAGAGGCAATAGTTTCACCCAAATTTACCGTCTTGAGTGTCACAAGCCACACCAAGGCACCCACACCACGTGGGGGAAGTGTACGGGTGTGTACCTGACTACTGTTGGTACTCATTGACCATTGTTTAGTATTGTTTTCGTGTCGTGAGTGCTTTATATGCACTTACCACACGTTATGGAAGAAAAATGCCACTATTTTTTGCTTTAGCGCTCATTTTTTTTCGTTTCTGGCAGTTTTTGGCTGGAATAAAAAAAAAATTTTTAAATTAAAAAAAAATTTTTTTTTTAAAAATGGGGTTTGAATAAAAAATTTTTTTTATTAACCACTGACCACTGACTATAACAAAGAGCTTAACTGCAAATTTTCGGGACGCAGTACAAAGTATGTATGACCATGGCGAATATGACTATGTACATCGAATAGTGACTGTAGTATGTGGGAATAGACCGTATACCAGTGCCCACCTCACAAACAGGCAAGATAATCAAACTTTCAGCGCATCTTGTTGATAAGCCGTCTCTCGTTTCGCGTTTTACATGGTTTATCGACAGATTATTATCAGCACCAAATCTACGCATTTTCGCGTCTGGAGGGCTGTCACAAGTAAATTCGGCAGTAAAAATGGTACTTTTTTGTGATAAGTGAGCAGCCCACTGCATCTTGCGTAATAGCGTAAAAGGGTGCGCACATCTGCTAGTTGTTTTAACAACACGAAACCGGACCTGTACCTGCGCAAGACCAAATGCGGGTGTGGCATATTTTTCCAGCAACAGTGGAATTATTAGCATCGAGAATTTGTTTTTTTGCGTCCCCTTCTGCAGTTAAATTGCGTGGGGACAGAACAAAACATCCTGAAGTCACCCCTTGCTGTTAAAAAAAGCTCTTTACTCTCAGTGCAAGCATGAAAAAGCACACGCATTGGTGAATATAAGTAAATCTTAAAGTCAGAGTCCACGGCAAAAGAATACAGAAAGATCGAATTTCTAACTGTCTCTTTGATGCCAACGTCCAGTCATATTTACACACGCACTGTGCTTTTCCCCACTTTGGCATCATGCATGAATCAGAACTGCGTTGCAAAGATTGCCGACTCTGCTGTATGGGAGCGACATACGGTACCTAGGTATTATCTCTTTTGTAGCCGCATGTATAACAATAACTTGATACCGCCGAGAAATTTTGTCAGAAATCAGTCACCAGAAAATGTACATCTGTACATGGTACGGTTTGTTAATGTACCGATATCGTGCCTCAGTTCCCCCCAATTTGACCCACAGTCAGCAAAAAAACGACACTTTTTTCTTCTGTGCATTTCTGCGAAACATTGTTATGCGTGCTATTGTGCATTTATACCTAGGTATGTTTATTACGTGCAAGCCACTGCAAGAAACTATCTTGTTTCAAAATGGACCTGTCAATCTGATAAGCTGAGGCTCCGTATACAAGTACATGTACATGGAGCAATGACACATGCATACCACCACCATCATCAAACTTTCAACAGCCTTGTCATTGCTGACTGCATTGTACAAGTTCGTTTATTTCGAAAAAATATAGCATTACATACTCAAAATGCAGATTTGCGGACAGTTAAAACTAACGTTCTGTTGATTCTATAGGTATCCATATGCATAGCTGTGTTTTAACATTTTTTATACTGATGATGACGGGGTGCACAAGACACAAGTACCGTAGACGCAAACACAGTATACAACATGCGAGCAATTGGCGCATACTTTGATAGACTTGCACTAAATTGCGATTGCAAAAGAATAAATTGGCCATTTTGCAGGCAGAGAAATATACCACAGTTCCATGCATATGGTTGCGAACCAATGGTAGCCGCTTTTTTCATTCATACATAATAAGATAGGGGAGATTCCCAGATTTGAAAAGAGGAGCATAGATTTTTTTCGTGGCCAAGTCCTTATTCCCCGCATGTGCGGTTCAATGTATAGCTGGTGCTGGGTGGAGAGACCGTAGTCCCATGACACATAATCAAATATTCGGCTGTTTTCTGCTCCTGATTTTTTCAAAGAAAGTGATAGTCAGAATTTTCTTGTTGGCTCCGACTCAAGCCCTGCTGTAACAAGACCTGAATCCCGTCCTGAAGCGCATATAAACTGACCTTTCATGGGAATATGGAAAACTCGGAAAAGGCTTCGATATCAGAACTGTTTGGCGTTGCTTGTACATTTGTACAAGGCATAATTATGCTCATATGCCTCTGTCTGTCGCTTCCTCAATTTCGATCTGAGAGCGTCTGGGTTTGCAACACGTTCAGTGTGCTACAATAATTGAGTGTACCACAAACCAAGCCAATCATGCAAAACCATGCTCTGTTGTGCGTGGCCTTGTGGAATTAGACGACATAAGTTTTTCAGCGGCGGCGCCGCGAGAGAAGCACGCGGATTCTTTTAGGCACTTGTACCGATATGGCTAACGAACGGAGAACACCGAAGAATGTTCTAAAAATAAAATATCGCAATTTCCATTTCAGTGGCGCTCCCCGGATATGGCTAGCTGAAAACTTTCTTCTCCGTGGTTTTCCGGCTTGAGCTCATTTGAAGGCGACAAGCACCAGGAAATTTGGCGTAGCATACATAAGCCTCTCAGCTGGTAACAAAGGCGGTGTAAGCAGACCTTCGTCGGTCTAAAACGCACTAGCGGATCCAGAGGGCACAGGGGCCTGTCCAAATTTGGTCAAAATGGTTCCCGAAGGAGAAGAAGGAGAAAGGGCCCCTAAGGCTGCCTTCACAATGTATGCGCGTTTGCGCGTTTGCGCATTTGCGCACGAAACTGACGCGCATTTGTGTTCACAATGCATTTGCGCGTTTGCGCGTCTGCGCGTTTTTGACGCGCAAACGCGCGAAAATACGATTAGGATTGGTTCTAATTTTGCGTGCGCGTTTGGCTTGTCCGAGCTGCCTGAAGCAAAAAAACATTATTATTTCAACAAATTATATTTTAAAAACGATATGGCCACCTGTTACGATCCTTTTACGTTTGTTGTTTTATCACTCAGCCATTGTTTATGTTTCATTTCAAAAGTCATTCTTTCACGGGAAACAAAATGTCGAAAATTGCATTTTTCATAACTTGTCGTGTTTGTTTCTTGTTCGTATACTTTTCTTTGAACAATTTCAATGGAATCGGGTGGAGAGTTCAAGTTTTGTTATGTTTGATAGTAATTTTATGTATTTTCTATCATTCGTTGCCAAAAAAATATTCCGCAATCTCAAGTTTTCCTTTTAAAAATTACATCATGCGACAGCAAAGGTGAATGCTCATCAACAGACGATGAGCTCAATCTCCCGCCGGACGCCTGCCAGCCCGGTACGAATATGAAAATGCAAAAAAAACAACTGTTCCAAATTTCATGCACACGCTATTCTAATCTGATGCGCAAACGCGCATGTCCATTATGAACACAGATGCGCACTGCGCGTTTGCGCATTTGCGCGTTTGCGCATGCGCGTTTGCGCATGAAATTTGCATTGTGAACACCAATGCGCGTCAAAAAATGTGACGCGCAAACGCGCATGCGCAAACGCGCAAATGCGCAAACGCGCTAACGCGCATGCATTGTGAAGGCAGCCTAAATCGCAGGATTTTCACTTAATAAGGTCGAAAATCGCTTCGCGAGTCATCGTAATTTGGCTGTCGCGCGTGCAACAAGTGCGAAATATTCGCGCGCTACGCGCGCATGATAGCATTTTACACGGTATTAGGCTTAAAATTGCCTAATTATGAACAACCACTAAATAAACCACCACCGGATAAAAACAAATTTTGAAAATCAAATATGCACTTCACTTTATAAAAGTGACTTTTGGGCTCCCCTTGGTCGAAAGCTGTATACGCCACTGGTAAAGAGTCGAGGCCAAACTTATTAAAAGGTGGTGCGAAAGTATATAGTAGGTACTGTGCGTTATAATATCCTGTACCTACGGGTTATGTAGTGTTTACCTTACCAGGTTCGTGGTTCACAACCACACGTTTGTGTCTATTTTCGATCCTTTTTGGTCACAATCAGTCGGGAACAAAGTGCTTCAAAATCAACTTGGTCACTTTGTATCCACTTTTCAAATTTTTGACAAACTTTGAGTCACGACGTGTCTACTGTCTGTCAAATGGGCCTCTTGTGACGTTTAAATACGGTACATGTGCTGGCAACCAGCAAATGTAAATACCAAACTCCAGTGTCAAACTCCTGAGCCAATTCACATGCACGTCAAACTCTAACACATCTGGGGTTCTACATGTATGTACATACATATAATTCACGATATGGACACATCCGATCTCCATGTTATTTTTTGTTGTCATTTTTACTGAATTTACAGAATATAAGACACCTTGAGACCGGAATCTTCGGACAGAACTTTGAGCCCAGCTATTATTTTCGCGAATCTTGCGCGCAATTTGTTAGGAGTTGGCAGTGATGTGAGACTTTATGTACATACATGTTGTTCCGTTTTATGTAGTTTGTGGAACTGCACTAACTTCATTATCGTTTTTGTATCCGTTCTCAAGGTCCAGATTACCGGCTTTTCTAGTCTTATAAGCGCGCAAACTATGCTACCTATACATGTGAAAAGGCGAAATATGATTTGGGCCTTTATCCTGGCGCGTGCTGTGCTG
>JASAMV010002659.1:0-22093 GCA_030248065.1 Rhynchonema sp. JSB1_4 | reverse complement strand
ATTCGGTGCTACAATATAAATATGACATGTGAGGGTAACATTTCCACGGGGGTGCAAATGCATAGTAGGGAAGGTTTGGAACAAAAATAATGAAAATGTGAATAGTTGTTTGGGTAGCAAAATTGAAAGGATATATCGCATGCAAAAAGCAGATTTCCCGTCAAAATGACAACATATTTTACGATTTAAAGGAATATTTGACCTGGCGTTAAGTGGTCGGGGCGCAGGTTGAATGCTCCTTCTGTAAGAAATGCGTGGGGAAGTCATTCACTCAAGGCATGCTCAGCAAAGCCTTGAAGCGTTAGGATATGTAGAATTAACTTCACTTTGTGACATAATACAAGTTTAAATTCTATTTTTTTTGTCAAGAACTGGTAAATTTAGCAAAAAACCCGAGCGCCAACCTCTCGGTATCAGCTCAGCCACATCCTGCGACTGTCTACCGTCGTTGGCACTGGCCGTGCAGCTAAAAGAATCGCTATGTAAGTATTAATTGAATGAAAAACGTATTTTTTCAAATTGTTAAAATTTACTTACACATATCGTCCCATGTTGTCCCGGTTCACATTGTGAATGGTCAATCCTCCGTTCATATTGTCGACTGCGTTGTCAGGCAATGGGCCCAACCCGGGCCTGGTCCAGGCTAGAGTGTAGGCTGCACGCTGAAACAGGGTTAAGGGGGTCAATGGGGGTTCAAAGAGCGTTACTCAGGGATTGAGGGTGAGATGTTGAACTCATAAGTGATCCATGTGGGATATTGATTTGCATATTGGACACTGCAGACACAGATGGGTTAGTATAAATCGGCTCCCGTTTTCAATTAAAGTTGTTATGGGTCAGTGAAATGAAAATTATTTCCCCGGGGTTGGTAGGGTATCGGATCCGAAATACGATCTTTTTGACTTACTTCTTCTGGGCTGATCTGAATATAAGAAAAAAATGCAGTTATTAGTTTGATGAATGACACTTTCAGTTCATTTTCACAGTAAACCGGACAGCGAAGGAAAAGTGGAGTGGAAAAATATATTACGTGAGTGAAAGAGCAAAGACAAAATAAAAAAACACTTGTTGTGATGCGATACATCGCGTGTAGAAACGTGGCTGCCGTGCGTTTGCGCCGATGGGTTTCCAACAATAATATTTTCAGGTGTTTTTGAAGTGTTCGAAAGTGAAATGGTGTCCAAAAAGTTACAGGATAAATTTATCCCGAAAAACTGTGCCATTTTCATATGTGCATAGTAACTCACAATGTTGATCCAGAGCGCAAGCTTGAGAAGCAAGCAAAGATTTATCCAACTATATGACTGTATTCTATCTTTTCTCCTGTTGTTTCGTAGATTGTGAAGTATAGGCAAACCACACCAACATGAGCTGCATTCAAACTGCTTCATTTCTCGGATTCAAACTGCTTCATTTCTCGTGAAAGTGGTATCATTCGAGAGCAAAAAATTATCTTTCTGTTTTCCAAAATCGGGAGCCCAATCCATCAACGATTTCGTTCTTAAATTAATAAAGTTCAAATTCAACTTGTGCCACGTGCGGTGTGCTGCTCACGACATTGCGTCTCTCGTGGACAGGCAGTCAAACGAGCGGGCACCTCTCAACACAGGAGCACGAGCCGAGCAGTGCCGCTACAACACACGAGCAAGGCACTGGACCGCACCCGGTGTGGGGAGAAAAAATACTTGCTTTCTGTGCATACCAGCAGTGCAGCACGCACCCTCACTGTGTGTTTGATACTGGTGTACAATACCTTGGCACTACACACTTACGTGCCCAAACGCGTGTTATGACAATGACTGGCTATCATCGTTATACGCCCCTGACCTTTTGCTCATCACCGGTTACTACGTTGTTCTCATATCCATTGATTTCATGGACATTCTACATGATACCGTTTTGCTTCATGTACCCTCTGCAAGTGTTTCAAGGACCATACACATTCTCTGGTATTCCAGCTTTGCAATTGCACCCGCACTCCGTGCCAGGACATGCAACCACAGTCAATGTGCGTTCCGCATCGCAATGTGAAGTCAAACAGCGTCCCTTTGGTCAATCAAACAAACGATTTCGAAGACGTGCAAAGAAAAGGAGGGGGGGGGGGGGGGGGGGGGGGTTCTGTCCCGGGGGGGGGTCCCGGGGGTTGGCTCGGGGCCAATTCCTCCCTCCTGTTATTACCTTTTCAACTCAAATAGTACGAAATACATCACCAACAGCAGCTGCCACCAATAACTATACAACACAAAATCGCACACTCAATTCTGGTGCTATGAATAGAGCAAGCCGATTCCAGGCTTTGCAGGCAAGCACACCGATTCCAGGCAATGCAAATAAAGCAAGCCGATTCCAGGCATTGCAATCAAACATGCCGATTCCAGGCAATGCAAATAAAGCAAGCCGATTCCAGGCATTGCAACCAAACATGCCGATTCCAGGTAATGCAAATAAAGCAAGCCGATTCCAGGCATTGCAAACAAACATGCCGATTCCAGGTAATGCAAATAAAGCAAGCCGATTCCAGGCTTTGCAGGCTACCATACCGACTCCAGGCGATGCAAATAAAGCAAGCCGATTTCAGGCATTGCAAAAAGATGTGCCAAACGCAGGTGTTGATGACGACAACTCAGTTTACATGAACTGTCAAAGCGAAATTGATGAATGCACTGAAAACTGGGCATGTCATGACCCAATCAATGATAGTCCAGTGGTATCATCCCTGGTACCGACGACTGCTGTTCAAGCAGTGAATCAGACCACTATGTCAAGTGCATGTAGCTCGGACACGTGCATGGTCGAATCAAATATTAACAGTGGAGACTGGGTTACAGTGTCCGTCAAAAAACGATCAGTGAACAAGAACGCGCCCAGCAAAAGTGCCCCTTCTCAAAGGGGCACCACGCAAAACAATAAGTCAAAAATGATTGACAAGGCCTGTAAACGGCCAAATGAACGGTCCACACGACGTTCTGAACCAGATTTCACGGGTTACAAAGAAAATATAAATGACAAATGGTGGCACGATGCAATTATCAACGCCACGTTGAAACTGCGTGTCCTGCAGTTGTCTGATAAATACACAGCAGTCGATGCCAAAATCTGGCACTATTCAGACGATATGGGAACCGCTCAGAGTGTTCCTTTGCTATCTGAACACACAGACTGGCAATTCTGCTTCATACCCGTGTTTCGCGGTTACAATCATTGGGCGTTGCTGTGTGTGAACAAAGACACTAATGTTGGCACATATTATGATGGCATCTATCAGGAAATCAAACCTGGTACGGTCTCTGAACCGAAACTCAATGTCGAACTTGAAATGAACCTGCGTACCATCTGGTACAAGCTAACTGGTTCTAAAGGGCTCATTCTGACCGTCCCATGCATTCCAATTCACAAACAGGCGGACAGTATCAACTGTGGCCCAATTGTCTGTCTGTTCGCTGAGCGCCTGATCACAAAGCAATCGCTCAAATTCCAAGCCCGAACAGTACAACAGTACAGAAACACCATAGAGACATGGGTGAGAGAGAACGAACTTATTCCATCCACTCTAACAGAAAGTGAACAGAATGATCTGGCTGATATTGAACAGCAGTTCCGACAAAATGAAATCGCTGAAATTGAACAGCAGTTCCGTGAATTGTATGGCGACGACGCGTCCTGTTACCCACGGTTCGATGTTTCGAACACAATTCAGTGCGAGAAAGCACCGTGTCCACAGTCGCATAAGACTATGACTACGGATCATGAAGTGGAAACCAAGTCGATTCAAGATGAATCCAACTGCTCCATTGCAGTAAAGACAAACAGGGATGTGACAACACATAAACCATCACAAAGCGTGCAAACACGCAAACGTGCACCTAACAGTGGTGAACACATGACCACAAAGCGAGCACAGAAATCAAAGAAGTGCACTACCGATACGAGAGGCCACAAAACCACTGAAATTCTGTGCGAAACAATAAATGTCAACTCGTTAAGAGGAAAGATTCACACAATTGAAACCCATATTGCCGCCGATAAACCTGATATTTTAATGCTTCAAGAAACTAAACTCGGAGAGACAACCATGGGCAAATTTGATCTACATGGTTATGTGCTCTTTGAAAAGAGACGAAATGAAAATGGTGGCGGCGTTGCTACGTATGTTCGCAAGAATTTGAATCCATATCTTCCAAAGTATAGCAACTCCAGCATCAAAGACTTGGAAGTATGCCTGTGCGCAATCACTGTTGGAAAATCCAAAATCCTTGTACTAAATGGCTATCGATCCCCAACACCTACTGGGCCTCATGCTTGTTCCATCAATGACTTTGTTGATGGTGTTACCTCGTTTCTGAGTCAAATTGATGGTAAATACGACCACTACATATTTGGAGGCGATTGGAACTGTTGCTGTCTGACCGAAAATGAATCAGCAGACCTACTGGTGTCATTAAAGGAATATGGCTTAGAACTAAGAGTCACGGAACCAACACATGAAAAGCGTTTGCTCGACGTGTTATTTGTGTCTGAAACGTTAACAACAAAAGTTCAGCTCAAAACACCCATTGAAAAAAGTCATGCTGTTGTGTCAGCAAAAGTTATCATCCCCGACCAAGGTGTTAACAACAGACAATACTCCCGGGTGCCTATGTATCACCAGACAGACTGGAACTACGTCAGAGAAGTAATCACGGCAAAGAATTTGCCAAAAATGGTGACGGAAGCTCCTAATGTCAATGCTGCACTTCAGCGGTTCAACAACACGATAACGTTCCACGTTAACCAAAATACAAAGTTCAAAACATTCCCAGTTACGAACAAACCAAAGCGGGAGCCATGGATTACCCGTGACCTCGAAAAGCTAACGCGGAAGAAAAACCAAGCATATGCTAATTGGCTAAAAACCACAAAAAGAGACAAACGATCGCCAAAATTTTACAAAGTCAAAAAACTGAAGGCGCAAGTAAAGAAATTAGAAAGCCAATGCAGGAAAGACTTTCACGCCAATACGTTCAAAAAAGGACTGCAAGAACGTGCTGTTTGGCAACATGTCAACGCAGTACAGGGAAAAATCAAATCTGACATCCCTGCTTTGCACAACAAAGATGGACAGTTAATTACTGATGAAGTGTTGAAGGCAAGAGAATTTCGCAAACACTTTGCAAGTGTCTGGAATAAAACAGACCAACCTGGGAGGGAGCCAATAGGGCAGTTGGAGTGCCCTGAGACTGAACTATGTGACGTGGAATTTGTCAAGAGCTTTCTTTCGAAATTGAAACTCCATAAATCTCCTGGCATCGACGAACTAAAACCTGTTGTACTCAAGGAGTTGGCTCCGGCAATAGCACCTGCACTGTGCTGTCTAATTAGACGATGCCAGAAAGAATGTACTATACCAGATGAGTTCAAAGAGTCAATCACAGTTCCCATTCCTAAAGTACCACGCCCTCAACACTTTAATGACTACAGGCCGATAAGTCTGTTAAATATCACAGAAAAGTGCTTCGAAAGGCATATATACAAGGTTCTATTACCGTACATTGAACCACAGCTAAGTGGGTTTCAATTCGGGTTTCGGACAGGAAGAGGCTGCAGTGATGCACTATGGCATTTTGATTCACTAATAACCAGTGAACTGGACAAAAACCCTTTCGTTTATGCCACATTTATTGATTTATCAAAGGCGTTTGATACGGTTCCTTTCAATTCATTGATCAACTGTCTGATCACTGACTACCCGATTCCAAGCTATTTTATTTTGCTCTTACGGAGTTATCTCTCAAATCGCAAAATGTGTGTTCGTGTCGGGAAGTCCAAATCCGAAATGATAAACATTACAAGCGGAGTACCGCAAGGAAGTGTACTGGGACCATTACTATTCATTGCTTATGTGAACAGTATTTTCAAATTGACGCTTAGTACTAGCACCAAAATGATCAAATTTGCTGATGATCTTGTGGTCATTCACCCAGCTGTTACAGACAACTGCATCTCTCACTTGCAAACTGACATTGACCAAATCACCGCCTTCTTTGAAGGTAAAATGCTGAAAGTGAATGAAAAGAAAACCAAACTCGTTGTGTTCCGACGCATGCACTCAACCAGGCCCACTGTGAATATTGTTATAAACAGTGCAAATATTGAACAAGTTAATTCATACAAATACTTGGGCATACTGGTCGATGAACACCTGAACTACAATCTGCATTGTCACAAAGTAAGCGCTAAGGTAAAAAAGACCATTGGGTTCCTGACTAGAGCCTTCCGTGGCAGTGTGCCAATAAATAGTCTGAAATGCCTGTATATATCTCTGTTGCAATCCGTAATGCTCTATGGTTGTGGCTCAAGCTATCCAATCAGAAAATGTGACAAAATCACAATTGAGCGCACCCAAAAGTTTGCTTGTAGGGCTATCCTGAATAATTGGCAACGTGATACGTCATACCATGATTTGCTCAAGGCTGTTGGGTTGCTCCCATTCCACAGACAAGTATTCGCAATCAGACTTTGTACAGTCTATCAATACGTTAATGGAATCAGGTTTAGTCTGCCCGAGCTGTTCACTCTTCTGAGTGAATGTGAGACCCGAGCCAGCGCACGAACCAACCACACGAAATCGATCAAATTGGACAAGCCGAACACGACGCGATACCAGCAAAGTGCCATGTATTCAACAGCACTGATGTTCAACGCACTACCACAGGCTGTGATCGACCTTCCCTATTCCAAATTCAAGAAAACCGTTCTTTCGAAGGAGCTGTTTGACCATGTTCTAAATAACCTGACATCAATAAACAACAATACAATTTCAGACCTTGATATTTAGCTGTCATCGAGTCACAGCTGTACAGTTGACCACTCTCACTGAACTTGGACGTACGGTAATTCCCACCCCCTCGATAACAGGTTGGTCCAGAAATTCATCATGTACCATCAAGTTCATCGATGTTATCACTGTACATATCTGAGTTCTTAAAGTTCCAGGCCTTGACCACCAAGACACCATTCAAATGAGTCATGGAAAATTCTGGTTGATCTGCACGATCATGTTCCGAAATGTTATGTATGCAATTTCTGTAACAATTCAGTATTTACTGGACAATACGACTGTACTTTGCTTATTTATACATGTACATCGTGAACCTGTGATTTCAATTCACGTTAGATTTTCATGTTTTTCTAACAGGATTTGCCACATTGCCTGCGGGCGTTTGCATTCACCTGGCACTGGAGGTGCAAAAACTCAAATAAAATAAATTTATAAAAAATAAACCCAAATTTTATTTTTTTTTTTTTATAATATGTTTTTTTTTAATTTTATTTTTTTTTTTTTTTTTTTTTTTTTTTTTTTTTTTTTTTTTTTTTCATTTCAATCCTGCCTCCCTTTCCCCTCCTTTCTTCTTTTCCTGTTTTCCTTGTCGCCTTCTCCTGCCTCCTCTCCTTTTGTTTGGTTGGTTTGGTCCTTGTGCTCGTCTGGGGACCCGGCAAGCTTGGGGGTGTTTTGTGGATACCTTCTCCAAAGACAAGCATTTCGCGATCGTTAAGAAAGGCATCGGATGGTATTATTGGCAATCGCATGAATCGTAAATTGAATGGAGAAATGTGATCCCGAAGAGAATTTATGATGGGTTTAATTCTAGGTTTAAGTTGAGAGTCTGGAATTGATACGAAGAGGCTACGGTTGTTATTAAGATCAGATGTGTACGAGTTGTATTTTGGGGGTTGGAGAAGTGAGCGGCTTGTTTTAGAGCAAGTCACCACAGTACCACTGAAAAAGCGGAAAGAGACGGAGAGATGTTACGTAGTCTGGAATTTAATAAAGATTAAGAAAACGGTTATCAGAAGAAGGCGGAAGAAAGTATTGGGCAGAAAGTTCAGCTCGCGGACTTCTTGAAATGCACACGACAAACCGGGAACCGGGAACCCAAACATGGAAGCAACCAACAACGCATGCAAACCAACACTAAACAAAGTGGAAACACAACGCAGGAAACAAACAAACACCACGACAAACCATAACCGGCAGTTTCTTTATTTTGTTCAAAATTCTGAAAGCCAATTCAGTATATAGCGCAGTGTTTCTCGATATGAAATAGAATAATTTGTCGAAAAATTTTCGAAAACATAACATGCTCATAAGTTTAAGCAGTGAATTAGTTTGACATCATACCGACTAGGTGTACACTAAGCAACCATGCACGGGTGTACTAGGGGGTGATTTGTCGGCATATGGCAGTTAATGTGTGGATAACGCTAAAAACAAACTCTTATGAACACTGAACATAAAACACACGTAAAAGATTGGAGAAACACACATACACACACAAACACAAAAATGTGCAAGTCTGGAACTGGAAAAGAAAACATGTAAACAAACGGTACGCATACAAACAAATATACCACCACGTCCAAAAACATTCTTGCACATGCAAAAATAAAAGGATAAAATTTACAAAAGACCCTATTATTTTTGAATCACTGCCAAACTGTAGATATATTCCGCGCTTGTCATGTGTAACAAAAGTCGTTTTTCTCTTGAATCATTTTGAAGAGAAAACTGTGAGAAAAATAATGTACAACATAACATCAAACACGAAGTTCATGCAACGAAAAGTGAAGCGTGTGGAAGCCCGCGGTTGGAAGCGACACGTGTGATGCAAGGTCCTTGCACTTTTTTGTGCAATCCTCGGACCCTGCATTTTGTTGTTAGATTGTTGTACTTAACGGCTCTTGTATCGTACCCCAAGTCTTGAAAGCAACCAAACATGCATTCTACTGCACAATTAACGAAAGTAGTTTGACATGGTCCAACATGCATGTCATTTTGCAAGTTCACAATTGCATTTATGTGGACTTTGCATAAAAATGCAAGTCAATGCAAGTTGAACTTGCAAAATGTTTGTTATGGTGACACACAATTACACCAGGGACGTGCAAAGCACAGAATCACAAAAACGATATGTATTGATACCATACAACATTTGGGAAACTAATCAGAAACAAATTTTACCAAAAACTATGAACAATAGGATTTTTTCATGAAAAAGCAACGAAAAAGTGACTGGACAGGACAATTAACGTGGACAGGCCGCCAATGTGCAATGCAAACTGATAAAATGTGGTGAATAGGCTGGTACAAAAGCGGTGTGGTGTACTCTAAAACAAGCGCTTGCTTTCTGATCTGAATAAACTTGCATATGGGGCTTGGGAATCCATATTGAAAAAAATTGGGATTGGACCTTATAAAATCTGAACTCATTCTGAATATGCAACTGGGCGTAAGCAATGCACCGTAGGAAACGAAACGATTTAGGCTAAGCCAAAAAACATCAAGTGCATATTGTTTGAGTCTCGTTGACTATCGGCATTATAATGTTCCACTAGTATGTTAGGTACCAATCACACCAATTTCTCAGAATTGCAATATATGTACAGTACGATGTTTCATTGTGGTACCCAACACCTAGTGGTACTGGTCATCTCTACGTCTTGCATAATCGATATGGCTTGAGCCATGGTGTGATCCGTAAGCCTTACATTTCGACGGGTCAACAGGATCCTGCGTGTAGCCGGGCGCACAGCTGAAATGTGATATTGATTATTGATTATGTGTTAATATCGACATTGTGATTTTGATTTATGTTGACTGATGGATCAATATGCGAAGATTGTCTTTCGCGCAAGCGAGAATTGCGAAAAAGAGTTTCTCATTGAGAAATATAAACTAAAAGGACAACACTTCACAAAATCGAGTTTCAGAATCAAACTTAATTGTGATGAAAATATGTGGTAACATCATGCAGGTCCACAAATCAAAAGAATCACAGTTACAGGTCAGGGAGTGACAGGTTGTGTGTGAACTTACCCATGCATGTGTGGGATCCGACTATATTGGGAAATCAAGGGGTTAGGGAGGTCGTTGAAAGTTGGGTTGGGGGAATTTGGGAAGATAATAGTGAAATGTACAGTACAACTAATAACTTACATGGTACACCTGTCACCAGCGTAACCGGCTGGACAGTTCTTGCACACGACTGTACCGTCGGGTTTCACATAGCACTCGGTCTTGCCCCTGAATTCACCAGGTAATTTCGCCTATCAGAATTCATCAACAAAAATATAAAAATCATTTGATGAAGAACGCATCTGAAGGTAGAAATCTGAACCAACGGGCATGGACATGGGGTGCAATCATACGGTGTGCCACGTGTCGCGTCACCATAATATCCGGCTTTGCAATTTTCGCACTCGAACCCTTCGGTATTGTGCTCACACAGCTGCAACAAATTGCATTTTTTTTAAAATTTTGAAAATTAGATTTTGAAAATTTAAAAAACTCTTAATTCAACGTACAATACAACGTCCATTCTGATCGCATCCTCTCGGACTGTGGTTGTTGCACTGGCACTTTGCCTGTGGCGCTGGTATGAGTGCACAATCGCGGGGTGTTCCACGTCGCGCATCTCCCTCGTAGCCAGCGGCACACTCGTCACAGCTGAAATATGCAATATAAATGTGCATGTGCACAAAATGCATATATCCTGTTTGCGTATTGCACATGCATAGCTTGCAGTCTTTCAAATTGCATATTTGCATGTCTTGCACCGTTCAAAATGAACAGTTTGCATACATGCACGATCTGCATGTGTCATACACTTCACGTGCATTGTGCTCGTACATTTTTCAAACGTGCAGTTTGCACTCATATACTGTAAATTGCATTTGTTTGACTTGCACTAAATCCCCTGCATCTGTGTAACTCACAATTGTCCGGTTGTGTGATGCAGGCAGTTGTGACAGACGCCAACTTCGGGGTCACAATCATTCGAATGCTGATTGCACGAGTCCATGCAGGTCTGGCACAGACCCAGCCACAGACCGCCGCCCGTTCGTGTGTATCCGGGTTTGCAGACCTGGAAGCAAATGCACATTAATTTTAAATAAGTGGTATTGATCAAATTTTCGATTTCACAAAATGACTTTTTCCTGAATTTTGCTCCTCCCTCCCCCGGGAGGTAAACTAATTCCGAAAAAATGAGAAATGCAAATTGCATTTTTCAAACTTGCATTTACACTTGCACACTCACCTCGCACGACAGACCCTCGTGTCCGGGGAACGCGATCGGATCGACGTTGCAATTGCATTTCTCGACCTCGCGCGCCTGCACCTGCCCGGTGTCGAAGTCAACGGCGTGATCCATTGAAACCTGCAAGTTGAGAGAGAAAATATGCATACTTTGCCATCGATTCGGATTCGAACCCAGAGCAGCTGCATAAACGATTGAGCTACCTCGACGAGCGATACGCTATTCATGCTATCCTTCTGCGTGGCGCGGATCAGGAACTGGTTCAAGCCGGCCAGCGTCATCAACAAATGTTCACGAGTCGCTTCTTTGTCTTGATCGGCAAACTTCCAGCGATTCTGCAAAAAAGAAAATGTTTCAGCTCAAATGTCCTCTGGTGTACATTTCAGACCACATGTACATGCGACGAATATAGGGATAACATCTCTAAACGAAAACTGACGCTAAAATGTTCGCCCTATAGCAGTTAAACACAAGGGTCTCATACACGCAAAGACGTTGTTTCTATATTGACACAATTTACATTAATATTCTCCGTGTCGAACTTTTGCTGTTCAAACTTCCAATGGTCCTGCAAGGAACTGGCGTTATGAGCCTGAGAAATGAGCCTGAGCCTAAGTTTAAGCCTAATAATTCCTTACCTCGAAGAACACCACTTCCAGAGTATGCTCGCGACCGGACGACATGGCATCGTGTTCGTAGATCAACGTGATGTCGTTGCCCTGAAAAGTCAGGCAAATTCAATTAAACATTAAATACAATAAACAAATTAAATATAACAGAGAATACACTAATCATACCCTCAGAATGATGAACGGTTTCGATGAGTCATATCCACTTCCGTCATACTCAAACGTGATCTTGAGCGTTCCACCATAGCTGGTCAGTTTGTTGCCTCTCAACTGCTCTGGCATTTCCCAGTACAACGCCTGATTGGTGGTGACGTCATTCCACGAATCGAACACCAACTTGTCTGAAATTATTGACTTTTCCTTGATGTTTCAGGGAACAATTTTAGACAAAATGCGCGTACTGTGCTCGATCCTGGGTCGTTGGTCGGGTCGGTACGGATTGGTGCGATCTTCTGATCGTAGCTGAATGCCGCTAAGACGATTGCCGGTGAGACGCTCCTAGAACGTTAAAATGTGAAACACTAATGTTTACACTTTCACGGACGTTGAAAACACTTTACAGCATTTTTCGTGAGCGTCTGTGTCACACATTAGAGATACAAACCCCATTCAAATGCCATGAGAAACTGCCTTCTGTGCTCAGGTGTACTGCAAATATGATTTATAAAATCGAATCCAACATCTATCCCCACATACCTGGGCTCTGAAGAGCGTACTTGAAGCGCATTGCTGGCTGATTCCACCACAGAAACATTTGATGCAGCCATCGGGGTTCTTTCGGTCGAGGTAGAAAGTGCCGTCCTTGCACTGGTCACAGAACTGGCCTTGCACGTTGGCCTGAAATATGCAAGGTAAAGCACACAATGTGCAGTGTGCATATACTGCGTGCGAGATGCGATATGCACGCGCACATACTGTACATATATGTAAATGTGCAATATGCATATATGCAATATATGCGAGAAACGGTTCAATATGCGAATAGAACGGCAACTTTGTTGGGTAGTAATTGTGAAGAACAGAATATTTTGTGCTTTTGGGTTGTCTTTCAAAGTCACGATCACAATATCAACCCACTTCCGTGTATATTACCGATGAGCGTACGTATTTCGGGAATAGCACACTCAGACTCTTCGGTATTGGGTAGGCCGGCTTCAGACAGGCGGTTCACATTGGTGGATTTGTGGTTTTATAAAAAATTCCAAATAAATGTTCTACCTTGCAAACACAATTCCCGTCTGAGCCGGGTTTCTCGGTCAGTGAACCAGCCGGATTGCACTCGGCGGTCGCTTGCACGCACGTGCCCAGATAAAGTCCTCCGCCACTTCGCTCGTAACCGGGTGCGCAATCCTGATGGAAAGATAGCATTTTTTGAATTATATTTTTTTCTAAAATGGGTAAAAAAGTTAAAAAATATTCAAATAATGACTTGAAAAAGTTCTATTTTATGACGAACCTCGCACGACAGGCCAATGTATCCGATCGGGCAGCGGCATTGCTCAACGGCCCACGCACGTTCCTGTTGCGTGTCGCGGTCAACAGCGATGTCGAGTGAGACTTCCCCAAGACTGAAACATTGCAAAAACAGATGAAACAGGATTTTTTCTGCTATCGCACTTAAGACACTGATCGTTGTGGAAACTCAAACGCTGAGAGCCTATCAGCTTTTGTAACAACGTGGTTTCTATGCGCGGCCCTAAATGTTCCGATGGTTTGCTGTCAGATTTGCGCGAAATTTGAACAGAAAACAATCAGCTTTTTCAGAGTTCCCTAGAGTTGCGCTAACCTGGAACTGAACATGTTGTCAGAGTGTGTGGCCCTGATAAGGATGTAGTCCAGGTCAGACAGCGTCATTAGCAAATGTTCTCGGTTGGTCTTTTGACGTCGATCCTCTTGCCACCATTGGTCCTGCAGAACGCGCATGCTTTGATTTTCTCTTTCATTTCATTTTTTAACGAAAATGAAGAGAAAAATTACTCACATAGTACATAGGAATGGAGACGGTGTGCACCTGATCGCTGCGATATTCCATTGTCGGGATGTAGTAGAGCGTGATCAGGTTACCCTGAAAATTCAAGCAACATTTCAAAATTGGAATTTTGCCAAAAAAATCAAAAATAAAAACAGACCTTGAGCATGACGAGTGGTTCGTTGCTCAACCGACCATCGCCTTTAAACTTGAATGTGAACGTCAACTTGCCACCATAGGCCGTCACCTGAAAGAATGGTTTATCACATCGGTGCTAAAATTCATTTTGGGAAATGATCCAAACTACGGCGCTGAACACAAGCGAATGCATTTGAACAAAACGTAGTTGTTTGTCAATCCGATACTCAAAAACAGATCTGTAGGGACACGAGGTTTGTCACTGTGTCTCATTATTATGCACCGCGCCCCGCATTTGGATGCTAACTACTTTGAAGCAGAAAAATCCCAAGTAGTGTATTCGGTTTTTTGTCGACTTCACACTTCATATGAAAAAAACTTCACAAATGTGCGCGAAAACATTACCGGAACTGCACTGTCAGGCAAAAACTCAGGTTCTTTCAGGATGTGGAGAACTTATCATATAATTTGTCATTCTCCATCGCAAAGAGAACGGAGAATCAATCCTCAAAACTAAGTCCAACCTTATCGCCGACAAATTCACGCCCGAGTTTCCAGTACCAGGTGCTTCCCCTGTCCACATCCAACGTGACCATGCCACGCTCGCGTTGCAGATCGAAGTTGAGATCGCGTGCCGTTTGGAAGTTTTTCGCGCGCAAATCGGACAGTTCGAGGTCACCAGCCTCCGTCACGAATTGTTGACGGACCTGAAGCATGTATTTAGCAATTATTTGAAAATATTTTTCACACAATGTTTTTTCCACTTATTTTCTAAAACTTGGTGCTCGGATCGCATGGTCACTTTTTTTTCCCTGACGTAAGAAACTTCGACCAGCGTGGTACTGGTTGTATGAAGACGACAATTTTTGCACTGGTCAAGATTGGTGGTGGCAGGAGCGCTCAAAAATTTTAACATTGCACAAAGAGTCGAGTGGCTTAGGTGTATATGTACATGTAAGTCTGATCAGCGAGCAATGCACGGTTTTGTCGAATGCCATTAATTTTTACTACTTCTCTCCGCACATCAGTTCATTGTCAATCACGTAACTTTTCCGGAATGGCTTTTTGAATTAAAGAACGCACTACCTACACCGACAGGGCTTGGTACATCTTGTCGTGAAACATCAGATCAGATGGAATGGCACCGACCGCCAGATCAACTCGAGTATGTCCTCTCACTCTTCACCAATGGGCATGATAACAAACCAGAAATCCACTCTGGTTTCTACAGATCCAATTTAAAAAAACTCTCTCTTTCTTTATTCTGAAGTTGATGTCAGTCCCACACACAATTCATCAACCGCCAACCATGTCCGACCTGTGTCCTGTGCCATGTCGAGCTGTCACAGGTCGATGGTTGTATGCCCGAACAGAAACAACTGATGCAGCCATCTGGGTTGGCCTCGTTCAGCCAGAACGCGTCCGCTGCGCACTGGTTGCACGTCGGACCAATAACGTTGCGCTGAAAACATCAAGTGTAAAGCTTGAATTGAATAATCGATTTATTGAACAATTAGTTAAGGCCTAACTATACTTCGTTCTCTCAGAGAACAAAGAACAAATTCTCGCGCGCTGATTGGTCCACGTATGTTCAACAGCTAATCAGCGCGCGAGAATTTGTTCTTTGTTCTCTGAGAAAACGAAGTATAGTTAGGCCTTAACTATATATCAATTACGAACACACAGTTGAATGCGTGCTTGAATTGTTGTTGTCAGATAACAAAATTAGCGGTGTTGTTTTATTTTGTCGTTGCCGACATCCGATTCTGTCCCTTGAGTTTGGAAGCTTGGGCTGGTTTTCGAATCAATGAAAACGACACGTTTGGAAAGCGCCTGTAGTGCGTTCTTTTTCAGTCTTGCAATTCTGGCACAAGTTTTCCAATTAATCAAACACCAAAACCGAACTTTTCCTACATATACCTACAAATTCATGCCTCAAAACCAAATCTTTTGCCGGAAACCACATCCTGTAAGCCCTCCCCGCATGTACCTTGCATTCGCACTGCGATCCCATTTCCCTGAGCGTGCCCACGGGATGACAATTCGTGGGTCGTCCCACGCTGACAATACAATCGGGGACAGCCAGCACACGACCGCGGACGTTGATCGCTTCGCACGTGTATGCCCCGGCATCAATGTCCCTGCGCACAAAGTTTGGCGGTTTTGAAGTGGCTCACATTTTTTGGGGGTGTATATTCGAGTGGTCGACACACATCCTCAACGCAAACACATGTTATGTATGCGTACACAGGGTGGCACAACAAAAATAGAAACCTTTTTTGATGTGTGGCTAGATCTCTGCCGTTACTGTGCTTTAGAAAACGTGCTATGCACCTCATTCGAAAACGTTTATTTTGGTTCCGTGTGTCACAAAATTTGGTTGTCTGAAGTGCTTTGACGAACGATCTATACTCAAAACTTTCTAGCTATATCTTGTTTGAAAACACAAATGATTTTTTTGGAATGCTCAGCTTGTCTTGCCGAGCAAACTAATGGTATCACCAAAACAAAAAACAAAAAGATCAAAATAAATCTTCTGCTTCACTCACTGCGTCTCTCTGACGACCAGTATTCCGAGTCCATCTTCGCTCGTTTGTGTGCATCTGGGCGGTGGACAGACCGGGCCCCAGTTCTTTCGCCAATTGATGTAAGGTGTCGGCACGCCCACAGCACGACAACGAAGTTCGAAGGTTGCACCCAGGTTCACCTGTTTGCTCGGCGGAGGTGGTTCGACTGCCGTGGGAGCCGCTGGAAGCAAAATGGGGATGGGGGTTAGGATGGGTAAGAGTGGGGGAAACTTTTGGCCGACATCAACACGGTGATCAGAGCCCATATCCAATCTGGCGCCTTTATCACGTGACTTTTTGGATAGCTCAACGTTTCTCCAATGTCGAATATCGAAACATCGTCAAATGCACAAAGTAATCTGGTTGGATAGTCAGGACAGGGGAACCGATCACAGTCTTTGATACAGGTCGATTTAAAAAAAACATAATTTGAAACTAAAATCCTTGCGAAACTGAAAGTTTGTGCGGATTTTACTTTCGATGGGGTATTATTTTAGGAAACTAATGGGGGGTTGTTCACGAAGGGGTCCGTCACCTTGCTTGCTCAGGGCCCTGGTAATTTTAGTCACGTGTTCTAAGAAAAAGTTTTTAAATAAATGATTGCTTGTTAGTGCTTGTGGGGATATTCTTCAAGCTTGTGGTCATACTCTGTTGTTCATGCACAGTGACTTGAATGTCGATGAAGCCGACTACACGCTCCTTTGTGTCACGTTGATGTTTCAATCGGCGACGTTGACGCGGTTTAGGGCGATCGCGGGATTTCTTGGGGCCGTTGGCTACTATGGATGGGGCATAACGAGATAGGGGTCAGTTTTGACTAAATGTTCACATACCGACTTTAGGTACAAAAAATAGAACAACCGTTCGAGATCAGGTACAAAAATCGAGGATAATATGATGGGAAGACACACAGTAACATGCAATTGGTACACATTACATGCAGAGAACAAAACGAAACCAGGTAACCGCCGACTTTGTAAGCGGCACCGCATAAAGTTGGCAAACTGATTCATATGTACATGCAGTCCTTGTTGCAACATTAGTCAGCTATAGGTACCCAACACTTTTTGCCAAGAGATGTTTCAGCATCGATGGGTGAACCAAACAATTCATCATTTATATCTCAGTTTCGACACGGCCCACAAAGCTGGTGATCAATAAATGAATTGAATTCCCTAAGCCTAAGATTATGTAGTAGCTTGAGTATTCAATCCAGTCACTGCTGTTGCGCACACAAATGTTTCATAGCACTTACCACATCCCACTTCATCACTGCCATCGATACAGTCATTCTGTCCGTCACAATGGAACCCACGCGGGATGCACTGATTCTGCGCCGAACATTTGAATTCGGTCGGACTGCAGTACTCGCCGGGACCGCGCGATTCTGCAAAGTGTGGGCATGGCGTTGTTGTTGAGTAGACGGGGCCCATGCCTACGGCCCGGCTAAAGGCTTCGCACCCTGGGCTATCCGAAAACCCGTTAGCATACCCAAAGCTACCCGTGAAATTTGAACCGTGCCCCCGAGGGAGGGGGCCACATACATACGTCTTCCTGTTTTAGTAGTATAGATAGACACTGTGCGCACCTGGGTTCATAGTAATGTCGTCAAATCACCGCGTCATATCTTTTCGTCAAAATCACATGTATTATTTCTCGCGCTCATTTGAGAAAAGATTTGTTGCATTCAGATGAGTGGTGCATTTGGCCAGGATATTACAGTCCCGCAAATCAAAGTCTGGTGCAATTCCTGCGCTAGTCACTTAAAAAATACCCAAACCACAAATGAAACATCAGCTAGCCAGCACTCACTGCACTGCGTCTCGTCACTGTTGTCGCCACAATCGTCCTCCCCATCGCACACCCACATTTTCTGCACGCAACGCGCGTTGTTGCAACGGAACTCGTTCGGTTCACAATGGTCGCCGCCGATGGCTGCAATTGGAACATTAATAATAATAATCGATAATGTTGAACGATTGACGCCGACTTCTGGGTGATGTTTCATTTTTGGTGGTCGTGTGGTGTCAACTTTGGCAGCTCTTCTCGTCTTTGGCGGACTTTGTTGTTGGCATATGAGGATAATAGCGCTGACACCCTGATTGTGATGCAGCACCTATTGGTCTGTTTATGGGGTACGAGATACTGGGTTTGCGCTCTCACAAGATTGCCTGCATCAAACCTGGCGATCTATCCAATGCTTCAGTTTGGTTATCACGCGGTCATGCAAATTTTACGCAGAATAATTCGAGAACTATTGCGGTGCTACTAATCGGTCGGAAAGCTGACGGCTAATTAAGCGCCTGACATCGATTTAATGTAGGTAGATACCGATTAAAACAGTAGTAGGCACCAACCGAGCTCGTGAAATCCACATCCGATCTCATCACTACCATCTCTACAGTCCCTCTCTCCATCGCACACGTACTGCACTTTCACACATTCACCCGTTTGGCACGTTTTCTCGTCGTGCGTACAGCGTCGGCCGAACGCTGTGGCACCGCGGGAGTGCTCACGCACCGGGCCATCTGCGGGAGGGAAATATTGATTAATGTGCTATATTTAATTTGTTATTTAATTTAATTTAGGATCATTGTGCCTTCTTTGGAAGCTTGGAGGCTTTCCGTTTTGAAACTATATTTTTGATCTTGGTATATGTACAGCAGTTTTATGTTTTGCTATAAGACATCGATTAACACAGCGTAACAATATACTGTTCGTTTCGTTGAACACATTTTCAATCCTTGAGTTCCATTCAGTGCTCAAAACCGTGCAATGCACCAGTTCAGCGCTAGTGCGAATACTAGCCATCGGATCTTCAAACTGAATGAAACCGTATGGCTGTTTAATCTGGACTTGGATTTTTCCCCTCCTACACTATGAGCCCATGCTCAAGGACAGAGTTGCGCAAAATAATGACAACAACAGATCTATGCTAGAACTGCTGCGAAAATAACGAATAATATCTTTTGTCAACTGACAGGGTTGCACGGTCACTTCAGCATATCCCTCTGCGGTGCTGATGCCCCCGTTTCGTCCGGTGATCTCAGCGATGCACACATAACGTCCAGTGTCCTCCGGCTGCACACCATAGATCGACAGTCGACCTTCGTTGTACGAGGCACGCGAGCCGAGCGGACCGCCTGCGCATTGCCGGTTATTGCAAAATATTGTTAGAGTTACAAATCGAAATCCACTGAAACTTCAGTTGACACCAGAGGGGTCAGTCACACTCTTGACACTTACGGGTTGTCCTAAAAAGAAAACCAGTCGCTGCCAGCGGATCCAGGGGGCCACGGGGGCCGAGGTCCCCTTTAGTCACAGTTGCCCCTGAATCTGCTAGAAGAAGGTGAAAGGACCCCCCAAATCGCACGATTGTCACTCCAATACAGTTCAGTGGTCTGACAATTGCTCCTTCGCGCGTCAAGTACGCCCTACCAGAAAATTTGGCTGCCAAAAAGTGCAAGATTTTCTCGCATACGCATATTTTGAGTGTGGTATTGGCTTAGAATCGCCCAACTGTACAAACAAAGCACCGTATAAAAGCAATTTTTGAAGAATCTTTGAAATTTGAAGAATTTTTGAAAAATGCACTAGATAAAAATGACTTTTGGGATTTGCCCCCCCCCCCTTTGCGACAGAACTGGATCCGCCACTGCCGTTTGCCATGAAGAACAACAGTCACTGTTTACGTGGCCCGCCGGTGTCGCATCCGGGACTTTCATGACATGCAACCAGAGAACCATAATCTTTTTCGGGCTTAATGTTGAATGTTTGACGATGTGGCGATGTCCTTTGGGCCCCGGCCAACATACCAAACATGTTGAGTGGACCGCGATGGTGTGTGTTGTTTGAACATTCGGCTAATGGTTTTGTCGTCAAATCATCTCGTCATACAAAGTCGTCAAGCACGTGAGCCCCAAATGAGAGCGAAAACTGATACATACAGTACCGGGTGCAATTCTAGGCTGAAAGTTGAAGTCGCGTGCACGCGCGTGCGAAACAGTGCAAAGTATAGGCAAAAGTCGAAGTAACTTCGCGCGAGGTTTTGCGCGTGCGCTGGCGTGCGCTCCCTATGTTTTAGCACTAGGAAGTCGCGTGCACGCGCGTGCACGCGACTTCAACTTTCAGCCTAGAATTGCACCCGGAACTGTACATGTGTTCGACCACTTTGTTTGACGAGTTGATTTCACCACATTACTTTTAGCCAAATATTCGTTTCCCTTTTACTCACCGACTTTGCTCCATTGTGTCTTCACCCTTGTCTGTCCCCTGATGTGGCAGTCAATCACCGCGTCGTCCCCAGTGCGTAGTTCGAGATGACGTGGATCGATGTCGAATTCGAAATCTGCAACGTAGCGCAATCAGTTAGAACATTTACAGCAGGTGTATGTACGGTGTGTGTTGCCAGGTTCGACACCCATCTGGGGAAATATCGTTAGACAGTGTGGAAATTTTTGTGAAACTGGCAAAGTCCCTTGTTTGTAACGTGTGCCCGAAATGTAAACCGGTTGTGACGGTATGAAAGATAGAGCATTTACGTACGTCCAGGTATAGTGTAGCTGTACTTTTTACAGTCTTCACTCTTCCGCTGCTGCTTGTTTTATTTCTCCGCCAAAAAACAGTGCGGTGCTCTAGTGATAAATCACACCGTTTGATCAAAAATGCCTCCGAAACTGTATTTGACTAGTTTACGACCTTCGAAGCAAATCACTTTGCTCAGCGATATGCTATGGGCACTAAATTTCCATCTTCGAATACTCTACCTTGTACCAAAAAGTTCTCAAAGGAAGTTTCTATGTTCCACACATAGCGTGCCTGAGAACCCAAACGAATAAGCCTCGCGGTCAAATGCAAAGAAAAACTTTAAAAGGGATCGTCTCGTAACTTCACTTTGTCACACGCTCGTTGTGTGCGGTCTCACATAAAGGCACCAATCTATAACTGTCCGACGTACAGCTGCTTCAGACTTGTATATCTAACCGTCAATCGTTAAAATCTGACAGTTTCCAAAGCAGATAAAACCGAAAACATGCGCTAAAAACTGTAAATAAAACTCAAAAGTTTCAGAACCGTAAAATTTACCTTCGTCATAGTCCTGGTGCGACTGAGCATGCAGATGGTAGTCTAAAAATAATCGCGGAAATGCAAAATGATCATAAATCATAAACCGTTGCAAACTGAAAACAACCGATAAGATCTACATCAGGATTACCGTACTGCTACTGGGTAAATACGTACATACTTTTACTGTCGTTATCGCTTGCCTTAAAAATGTTACAAAGACCTTGTGCAAAACGGTAAAATTAAACCATGCACTAAAGCCATGTTTAACTGCAAAACTCGCAAGCTGCTCCATGGCTGGAATGTTCGAAGCGGTGTAAAAGATTGTGGGGCGTAAAGATCGGTGTAAGGTGTAAGCTCAATCGAAAGTTCGGTCGGTGTAAGCATCAAACATTGCTGGATGTCCGCGTAGAGATGCGTCAAATTCACAGCGAACTTTCTCACACCGAGCTTTCAAATTCAAATTTTATCTGCACGCTTTCGCAAAGACCTTTACACAAGATCCGGAGAAACCCTAAAAAAGTGAACATGAGTATTAATAAACGAAAATGTGAACATGACGAACAAACGACAAAGAAAACGTACCGGCGAGATTCAACCAACCAAACTACTGGTAATGAAGAGAACAAACGTAATGAGCAATAAAGTCGG
>JASAMV010002657.1:0-16399 GCA_030248065.1 Rhynchonema sp. JSB1_4 | reverse complement strand
TTGTTGTCTTTTTGTGTGTTGTGGTGTGTTTTGTCCATGTCCTATTTTCCACCGTGTTAATTGATCAGATTTTGTGAATATTTTCCACTGTGCATGTTTATGATTATGTTTTAGTCTTTTGATCTGGTATTCAACGTGTATGAGGTAATAATTTTTGCTGAGTTGTTCACATTGACTTAACTTGTCCCTTGGGTTGATGGAAGGGGGGAGGGGGGAAGACCCAAATTCGGGAAAAGTCACTTTTTGAGGTAGAAAATTTGACCTATTTTTACCCCTTTGGAAAAAAATCTTCATAAAAAGGGTATTTTGGCGACTTTTGAGAACATTGACCTGAAAATCACACATTTTAGGCCTAAAAATGCCCATTTTAGGCCTAAAAATGGCCATTTTAGGCAAAAATTGGGGGAGATAGTGTACCCGGAGGGGGAGATAGGGGGATAGAGTACCGTATTGTCGGAAATAGAACCCCCCATTAATTGACCCCCCCATTAATTGAACCCCCCTAAATGGCTCGAAATCAAAAATAGAACCCCCCCATTAATAGAACCCCACCCCCAACCTTCACCGTACCACAGATTAGTGGTATGGTAAGGCTGTGTTGTTGTGTCAAACGTTGTTTAAGCTTGTGTACACAACAGAAAGCAGCTTTCTAAGCATAACTGCCGCTGTTGAAGTT
This sequence comes from Rhynchonema sp. JSB1_4, assembly GCA_030248065.1. Taxonomy (NCBI): domain Eukaryota; kingdom Metazoa; phylum Nematoda; class Chromadorea; order Monhysterida; family Xyalidae; genus Rhynchonema; species Rhynchonema sp. JSB1_4. The sequence goes on along the minus strand of JASAMV010002657.1, from coordinate 15,723 downwards.
AGAAAAGACCGAAACCAAGCCATTTTTATGGGCATTATTAACAATGATTTTTTCGTCGGGGGTCCAAATGAAAAATATAACCCCCCCTAATAATTGACCCCCCATAAATTGAACCCCCCCAAAATGACCCCAGTGAAAAAATAGACCCCCCGGGTTCTATTTCCGACAATACGGTACCACCCGAGGGGGAGATAGCGTACCCGGGGCCCCCCCCCCTGCCCCCTCCCCCCCAGGAACTACACTGGGGGGGGACCCAAATTTGGAGAAAAGTCATTTTTTGAGGTCGAAAATTTGGCTCATTCCCCATTTTTGCCCCTTTTCGGAAAAAATTCTCCATAAAAAGGGTATTTTGGCGACTTTTGACATCATTGACCTAAAAATCACCCATTTTAGGCCAAAAAATGCCTATTTTAGGCCAAAATTTGCCTATTTTAGGTAAAAAGTGGGGGAGCAGACGTACCCGGAGGGGGAACAGTGGGGCAGGCGTACCATGGAGGGGGAACAGACGTACCCGAGGGGGGACCCCCTCCCCCCAGGAACTACACTGCCAGGAACTACACTGGTACCAGTGTAGTTGTAGTGGCAGAGGTGGGAATCGGGCCGGCCCGGCCCGGCCCGACGTTCGGGCCGGGCCGGGCCGAGGTTTCCGGCCCGAACGGTCGGGCCGGGCCGGGCCGGGCCGACTTTCCGGAATGTCGGGCCGGGCCGGGGTGGCCGGCCCGAAAAGGCCCGACATCATCGAATTTCAATAAAAAATCGTGATTTTTTAGGCTAAATTTGCCAAAATTTCTCACGATTCTGCAAATCAGTACCGACTTCCATAATTATCAGGTATTTTTAAACAAAAAAAACAGTAATTTTTGCACCAAAAATTGCTTCAAAATGTCATCAGAAAAAGTCGGGCCGAAAAAATCGGGCCGGGCCGGGCCGGGCCGACTTTTTTCCAGGTCGGGCCGGGCCGGGCCGGACTTCCCGGCCCGAACGGTCGGGCCGGGCCGGGCCGACCCCCGGACCTCGTCGGGCCGGGCCGGGCCGAGGTAACCCGGCCCGATTCCCACCTCTGGTAGTGGCAGGCCCATGTGTGGGGTTCAGAGGTTGCAATCGGGCCGGCCCGCGCGCGGGCCGGGCCGGGCCCCGATTTTGGGCTTTTGGCTCGGGCCGGGCCGGGCCGGAGTTGGGGAGGGTCGGGCCGGGCCGGGGTCCCGGCCCGAAGCTTCTGAAGCAGAGGTCGCAATCGGGCCGGCCCGACGTCGGGCCGGGCCGGGCCGGGCCGCGATTTTGGGCTTTTGGCTCGGGCCGGGCCGGGCCGGGCCGGAGATTTGGAGGGTCGGGCCGGGCCGGGCCGGGCACCCCGGCCCGAAGCTTCTGAAGTGACTTATTTTACTGAAAAAAGTAGGGTTTTTTTGTCAAAAACACTAAAATTTCTGACGGATTCAGCAAGTAAGTGATCAGTATTGTCCAGTGGTGTGGCTACCCAGGTGTGCAATCAACTTACTGTACCACCAGAAAGGCCTGCAATCAACCTACCTACTGTACCGGCCGAGCTAGGGGGAACAAAAATTTTTGTGTCTAAATTTAGATGCAAATGCACTCTAAAACCCTCATTTCGCGCGATTTTTCGATTATTTGGAGTGAAAAATATCGATTTTATACCATTTTGGGCCAAAAATAGCAACCTACTGTACCAGCCGGGGGCGGCGACCTACCTACTGTACCAGGATGGCGCGTCATTGACCTTACCTACCTACTGTACCTAGGGGGGACCCCCACCCCCCAGCCACACCATTGGTATTGTCTATCTGGCGACTTTTTTATGGAAAACAATGAATTTTCAACCAAAAAAATAGATTCAAAAATCGCAAAAATTATAATGACAAAAATTGGGTTAAAATCTGAGCCAAAAATTCGGGCCGGGCCGGGCGGGCCGGGCCGGAGATTTGGGGGTTCGGGCCGGGCCGGGCCGGAGATTTGGGGGTACGGGTCGGGCCGGGCCGGGCCGGGCCGGAGATTTGGGGGCTCGGGCCGGGCCGGGCCGGCCAAACCCGGCCCGATTGCGACCTCTGTTCTGAAGTGACTTATTTTACTAAAAAAGTAGGGTTTTTTTTGTCAGAAATACTAAAATTTCTGACGGATTCAGCAAGTCAGTGATCAGTATTGTCCAGTGGTGTGGCTACCCAGGCGCGCAATCAACCTACTGTACCACCCACCAGAAAGGCCTGCAATCAACCTACCTGCTGTACCGGCCGAGCTTGGGGGGGGGAACAAAATTTTTTGTCTAAATTTAGATGAAAATGTACTCTAAAACCCTCATTTCGCGCGCAGCGCGCGATTTTTCGATTATTTGGAGTGAAAAATATCGATTTTATACCATTTTGAGCCAAAATAGCAACCTGTACCAGCCGGGGGGCGGCGACCTATCTACTGTACCAGGATGGCGCGTCATCTACCTTACCTACCCCCCAGCCACACCATTGGTATTGTCTACCTGGCGACTTTTTCATGGAAAACAATGAATTTTCAACCAAAAAAATAGATTCAAAAATCGCAAAAATTATGACAAAAATTGGGTTAAAATCTGAGCCAAAAAATTCATTATCTTCAAAAATTCGGGCCGGGCCGGGCCGGAGATTTGGGGGTTCGGGCCGGGCCGGGCCGGAGATTTGGGGGTACGGGTCGGGCCGGGCCGGGCCGGAGATTTGGGGGCTCGGGCCGGGCCGGGCCGGCCAAACCCGGCCCGATTGCGACCTCTGGTGGGGTTGCGTATCATTACGGTCCAGTGCTCATTAGGGTCCAGCGCGCATTAAGGTCCCATGCTACACTTGGGTCCAGTAGCGTTAGGGTCCATAGCATTAGGGTCCACCCGTCGTTAGGGTCCATAGCATTAGGGTCCATCCCTCAGTAGGGTCCATAGCATTAGGGTCCACCCCTCAGTAGGGTCCATAGCATTAGGGTCCACCTGACAAAGTGTAGCAGTGGGGTCCACTGACCATTAGGGTCCATAGCATTAGGGTCCACCTGACAAAAGTGTAGCAGTAGGGCCCACTGACCATTAGGGTCCATAGCATTAGGGTCCACCTGACAAAAGTGTAGCAGTAGTGTTAGTGTATCACGTTGAAAGTGCGTCCGGCGTGGGATCGCAAAAAATTATGCGATATATACCATACCAATGGATAACAAATCGATCATGCCAGTCGCTATGCAACATCGCCATTCTCGGAACTTTCTTTTTGTGCTACACATGTATTTTGTATTGTCACACATTTTGTGAATTTCCATCATATATTCGCAGTGCGCGTTTTATAGTGTGTTCCATGTAACTCGCTTCTGCCAATATAAGCTTATAGCATGCACAAGACATTTTCGATTTAAAGAAAGTGCCACCCCGACCCAGCAGCACTGCCGCGCTTCTTTAATCACCGATCACAATGCCATTGTGGACTGTGGACCCTAATGCCATGGACTGGACCAGTGTAGTTCCTGGTCCGGAGGTGGAGATAGCGGGACCCCCCGTTTTTTTTTCGGAGGGGGAGATAGTGTACCCCCGAGGGGGGAAGGGGGGAAACCCAAATTCGGGAAAAAGTCACTTTTTGAGGTCGAAAATTTGACCTATTTTTGCACTTTTTTGGAAAAAATTCTTCATAAAAAGGGTATTTTGGCGACTTTTGAGAACATTGACTTAGAAATCCCACATTTTAGACCTAAAAATGCAAATTTTAGGCCTGAAAACGGCCATTTTGGGAAAAAATTTGGGGAGATAGTGTACCCGGAGACGGAGAGGGAGATAGTGTACCACCCGAGGGGGAGATAGCGTACCCCTCTCCCCGCCAGGAACTACACTGCCATGGACCACACTTTTCTCAGGTGGACCCACTGGTGTAGCTGGGGGGAGTGGGGGGAGCCCCCCTAGGGGCCTAGGTACAGTAGGTAGGTAGGTTGACGCTCCATGCTGGTACAGTAGGTAGGTCGCCGCCCGGCGGCTGGTACAGTAAGTTGTGATTTTTGGCTCAAAATGGTATAAAATCGATAGTTTTCACTCCAAATAGGCGAAAAATGGCGCGCTACGCGCGAAATTAGCGCGTTAGAGTACATTTTCATCAAAATTTCGACCTAAAAAACTTTGTTCCCCCCTAGCTCGGCCGGTACAGTAGGTAGGTTGCCGCCCCACATTTTAGGTGGTACAGTAGGTTGCCGCCCCGCCTGGGTAGCTACACTACTGGGTGGACCCTAATGCTATGGACCCTAATGGTCAGTGGACCCTACTGCTACCCTTTTGTCAGGTGGACCCTAATGCTATGGATCCTAATGGTCAGTGGACCCTACTGCTACACTTTGTCAGGTGGACCCTAATGCTATGGACCCTAATGGTCAGTGGACCCTACTGCCACACTTTGTCAGGTGGACCCTAATGCTATGGACCCTACTGAGGGGTGGACCCTAATGCTATGGACCCTACTGAGGGGTGGACCCTAATGCTATGGACCCTAACGACGGGTGGACCCTAATGCTATGGACCCTAACGCTACTGGACCCAAATGTAGCATGGGACCCTAATGCGCGCTGGACCCTAATGAGCACTGGACCGTAATGATACGCAACCGTATGATGCGGGGTTGGGACCGGAAGCGTGAGAGGTATGATTTTGGTCACCCAAAAACGCGAAAAAAACACCGTTTTTGTGATACAATTTTGGCCAAAAAATGAGGTAAAAATAGTACTTTTCCAAATTTTCGCCGAAAATCGCCTAAAAATAGGTATTATGGGTGGGTTTCGCGCGATGTTTGGGAAAATAAGGTCGAAAAACACCGATTTTTGCCTTAAAAAGGTATAAAATTTCTTGCTTGTGTGTGAGAGGTATGATTTGGAGTTGTGAGAGGTAAGTACTCAACCCCCCTTGGGTTTTGTGGTAGGTAAGTACTGAGAGGGGGTAACCCCCAACCAGTGTAGTGGCAGGCATATGGTTGCAAGGTACCCTTGGGGGGCGATGGATCCAGATGGTTGCAAGGTACCCCCCTACCCAGCCTCCGGGAGGTTGCAAGGTACCCCTGAGGTCCGAAAAAAGGGTGTTTTTTGCATGCATTATACTGCAAATTTGGCCGAAAAATTGGTACTTTTTTGCATTTTGGCCGAAAATTTCCCTAAAACACCTATTATATGGAGGTTTGCGCGCGGAGCGCGCGATTTTTGGGGTTTTGAGGTCGAAAAACACCCATTTTTGTCTATAAAAACCATAAATTGATGGTTGCAAGGTACCCTCCGGGGTGGTTGCAAGGTACCTACCCTTCCCCCCCCCCATCCCCCCCAAGGGGTGGTTGCAAGGTACCTACTCCTTAGGGGGGGGAATCCCCCCCATCCCCCCCCCCAGCCACCACACTGCCCCCAACCCCCCCTGCCACTCAGTGTAGTTCCTGGGGGGGAGGGGGGTCCCCCCCTCGGGTACGCTATCTCCCCCTCGGGTGGTACACTATCCCCCTATCTCCCCCTCCGGGTACACTATCTCCCCCAATTTTTGCCTAAAATGGCCATTTTTAGGCCTAAAATTGGAATTTTTAGGCCTAAAATGTGTGATTTTCAGGTCAATGTTCTCAAAAGTCGCCAAAATATCCTTTTTATGAAGAATTTTTTCCAAAAAGGGGCAAAAATAGGTCTAATTTTCTACCCCAAAAAGTGACTTTTTCCCGAATTTGGGTCTTCCCCCCTTCCCCCCCTCGGGGGTACACTATCTCCCCCTCCGAAAAAAACGGAGGGTCCGCTATCTCCCCCTCCGGACCAGGAACTACACTGCTGCCCAGTGTAGTGGCAGGCCCATGTGTGGGAGGTAAGTATGATGCGGGGTTGGGACCGGAAGCGTGAGAGGTATGATTTTGGTCACCCAAAAAGGCGAAAAAACACCGTTTTTGTGATACAATTTTGGCCAAAAATTGAGGTAAAAATAGTACTTTTTCAAAATTTTCGCCGAAAATCGCCTAAAAATAGGTATTATGGGTGGGTTTGCGCGCGGAGCGCGCGATTTTTGGGAAAATAAGGTCGAAAAACACCGATTTTTGCCTTAAAAAGGTATAAAATTGCTTGTGAGAGGTATGATTTGGAGTTGTGAGAGGTAAGTACTCAACCCCCCCCCAACCCCCCCCCCCCTCGGGTTTTGTGGTAGGTAAGTACTGAGAGGGGGTAACCCCCAACCAGTGTAGTGGCAGGCATATGGTTGCAAGGTACCCTTGGGGGGCGATGGATCCAGATGGTTGCAAGGTACCCCCCTACCCAGCCTCCGGGAGGTTGCAAGGTACCCCTGAGGTCCGAAAAAAGGGTGTTTTTTGCATGCATTATACTGCAAATTTGGCCGAAAAATTGGTACTTTTTTGCATTTTGGCCGAAAATTTCCCTAAAATACCTATTATATGGAGGTTTGCGCGCGGAGCGCGCGATTTTTGGGGTTTTGAGGTCGAAAAACACCCATTTTTGCCTATAAAAACCATAAATTGATGGTTGCAAGGTACCCTCCGGGGTGGTTGCAAGGTACCTACCCTTCCCCCCCCCCCATCCCCCCCAAGGGGTGGTTGCAAGGTACCTACTCCTTAGGGGGGGGAATCCCCCCCCCAACCCCCCCCCCCCCAGCCACTACACTGCCCCCAACCCCCCCTGCCACTCAGTGTAGTTCCTGGGGGGGGAGGGGGGGTCCCCCCCTCGGGTACGCTATCTCCCCCTCGGGTGGTACACTATCCCCCTATCTCCCCCTCCGGGTACACTATCTCCCCCAATTTTTGCCTAAAATGGCCATTTTTAGGCCTAAAATTGGAATTTTTAGGCCTAAAATGTGTGATTTTCAGGTCAATGTTCTCAAAAGTCGCCAAAATATCCTTTTTATGAAGAATTTTTTCCAAAAAGGGGCAAAAATAGGTCTAATTTTCTACCCCAAAAAGTGACTTTTTCCCGAATTTGGGTCTTCCCCCCTTCCCCCCCCTCGGGGGTACACTATCTCCCCCTCCGAAAAAAACGGAGGGTCCGCTATCTCCCCCTCCGGACCAGGAACTACACTGCTGCCCAGTGTAGTGGCAGGCCCATGTGTGGGAGGTAAGTATGATGCGGGGTTGGGACCGGAAGCGTGAGAGGTATGATTTTGGTCACCCAAAAAGGCGAAAAAACACCGTTTTTGTGATACAATTTTGGCCAAAAATTGAGGTAAAAATAGTACTTTTTCAAAATTTTCGCCGAAAATCGCCTAAAAATAGGTATTATGGGTGGGTTTGCGCGCGGAGCGCGCGATTTTTGGGAAAATAAGGTCGAAAAACACCGATTTTTGCCTTAAAGGGGGCCTTTCGCATTTCAAACCGCCTTCAAACTTTGCACGCATTTGAATATTGTTCAGAGCGTTATTAACCTCTCAGGCACCAAGAACCCAATCTGCAGCATGCGACCGGGAGATGCACTTCAAGCGGAACATCCGGGAACAAAGTGTGCCGCGGACCAGCCCAATTTATACCTGCGCATTCAGGCAAACTGCTTGATCAACAAGGTGTCAAGGCGAATGAATGTTTCGCATGAAACTTGCAACACCGCTAACTATGGAATTTCGCTTTTCTTTTTATTTCGAATTTCGACGAATTGTTCCAGCGTGACAAGCAGACCTTGAAACATTTAGGAGCCACGCACGAACAATTCGTTGCAATTCGAAATAAAAAGAAAAGCGAAATTCTATAGTGAGGCCAGGGGCAAAAATCGTGCGAAACATTCTGCGCCTTGACCGCCCTTGTCATCAGGCGAGTTGCCTGAATGCGCAAGTAGAAATTGGGCTGGTCCACATTTGATTTTGTTACCGGATGCAGGGTTGGGCAAAAAAAAAAAATTTTTTTTTATTTAAAAAAGGTTTTTGAAAAAATTTTTTTTTTTTAAAAAAAAATTTTTTTTTTAAAAATTTTCGGGGGAACAAAATGTTCTAAAACGTCCAAAAATGGCCTTTTTGGGGGTTATTTTTTGTCATTTTTTCTCAAGGGTCGAAAAATTTTCTTCACAAAATCACCTTTGGGGCATGTATTTGGTACCTAAGATACCCCAAATGATGTTATTATACCTTCCCGTAATACATGGGACACAGTATGCATGTAGGGTTAGAGGTCGGGGGGGTACCCGACACCCGACAGCCGACACCCGACATCTGGAAGTACCCGACACCCGACACCCGACATCTCAGAAAAAAAGCCGACACCCGACACCCGACAGTTGCAAAAAAACCCGACACCCGACATCTAGTTTTTGAAAAAACCCGACACCCGACACCTGTTTTTGGACCAAAAACAGGCAAATTTTTGCTCATTAGCATCATGAGTGCAATTTTTTGGCTCAAGTTACTGAATTCAAGTATTTTCACACGAAATAAACACCAAAATGCCATATTCTGCGTCTTCGGAAACATTTGGTTCGAAGAAAATTTTCTCTCAAAATTCTTCTCTCAAGCAATACTGATGTTTTGAACCGTAAGTGTCGGGTCGGGTGGGGTGAAAAAACCCGACCCCGACATTGGGGGTACCCGACCCCGACACCCGCCCTACCTTTTGGCACCCGACCCCACACCCGACCGCCGACACCCGACATCTCTCTAACCCTATATGCATGTGCCTACAGGGTACTTCGATGTCATACCCCATCGGGTCGGTCATATACGACTGATTCAGCTACCCGACAAGCATTTCTGCAGCTTATATTCTCAATTCTGTGTGGTTTATGAGTGAATCTTGCTTATTCGGCCACAAACTGTTGTGTCCGATACCACAGAGCAGCAATCATCGGTCCATATCAAGCACAGACTGTTGGATCGTACCGAAATGACGTAAACACCCTTGATAAGTGATGCAAACCAAGTCACAAAAGTGACTTGTCAATTAAAGTTGCATTTTTTCGCGATTTTACGCGTTTTTTAGGCAAATTTGGTAAAATTTCCCCGAATCTCAGACTTTTTAAAAAAAAAATTTTTTTTTAAAAAAAAAATTTTTTTTTAAAAAAAAATTTTTTTTTTAAAAAAAAAAACTTGTTTAAAAAAAAAATTTTTTTTTCCAACCCTGACCGGATGTTCCTCTTGAAGGGCATCTCCTGGACGCATGCTGAACGTTAGACCTCCGGTGTGTTTGACTTTTATGACGCCTTGACTACTGTGTAAACTCATGCGAGGTTTGAAGCGGGTTTGAAATGCGATAGGCCCCCTTTAAAAAGGTATAAAATTGCTTGTGTGAGGTATGATTTGGAGTTGTGAGAGGTAAGTACTCAACCCCCCCCCCCAACCCCCCCCCCCCCCCTCGGGTTTTGTGGTAGGTAAGTACTGAGAGGGGGGGGGGTAACCCCCCCCCCCCGCCCCAACTATGCTGCTGCCACTACTATGTCTGCTTGTCTGGTACACTAGTACACTAATTTCCCCTGCTCCGGGTACACTAATTTCCCCAATTTTTGCCTGGATTCCTAGTTCCTGGTCCGGCGCGGCGGTTAGTGTACCTACCCCTTTTTTTCGTGCGGCGGTTAGTGTACCTCCCTGGGGGGGAAGGGGGGGGAGACCCAAATTAAGGAAAAAGTCACTTTTTGAGTTGGAAAATTTGACCGATTTTTGGCCCTTTTTGGAAAAAATTCTCCATAAAAAGGGCATTTTGGCAATTTTTGACAGCATTGACCTAAAAATCACCCATTTTAGGCCTAAAAATGCCATTTTAGGCCTAAAAATGTCGATTTTAGGCAAAAATTGAGGCGGTTAGTGTACCTGGCGCGGCGGTTAGTGTACTAGTGTACCTTGGTCGCGGCGGTTAGTGTACCTTAGGGGGGACCCCCTCCCCCAGGAACTACACTGCCTGGCCTGGTACACTACCCCCCTACCCTACGCGCCCCTCTCCGTTTAAGAACACAAAGTGGAGCATGATGATTTTCTCTTTCTATTCGTTTTGAATACACACCACCTTCGAAATCGGGCTCGTGTTGGCGCAGGTTGCCTTTACATGATAGTGCTCTAAGCAGTGTAGTGGCTGGGGGGGGATTGGGGATTCTCCCCTTAGGAGTAGGTACCTTGCAACAGTGTAGTGGCAGGCAGATGGTTGCAAGGTGCCCTTGGGGCTTGGGGTGGATGGATCCAGATGGTTGCAAGGTATAGTAAATTTCTAATTTCATTGCCTCATGCATTCTTACAGACGCAGGAAAAAATCTCAACACACAGTCAACAAGCCACGCAGCTGGCTCGTGTGCGTTTCAAATGTTTCAGTCACACAAGTTGTGTGTGTGTCAGCTGCGTGGCTTGTTCACTGTGTGTTGAGCTTGTTGCCTGCTTCGACTTCGAACGGGAGTTTCCCTGCGTCTGTAAGAATGCATGAGGCAACGAAATTAGAAATTTACTATACCCCCTACCCAGCCTCCGGCAGTGTAGTTCCTGGTCCGGAGGGGGAACAGACGTACCCTCCACTATTTTCGGAGGGGGAACAGACGTACCTACCTGGGGGGGGGGGGGGGGGGGGGGGGGGGAAGTCCCAATTTGGGGGGGGGGACGGAAAAAACTCATTTTTTGAGGTCGAAAAATTGGACTATTTTTGCCTTCTTTTGCGAAAAATCCCCTACAAAAAGGGTATCTTGGCGTTTTTTTTGAGGTTTCACCTAAAGTTTACCTATTTTTGGCCTAAAAATGCCTATTTTAGGCAAAAATTTGCCTATTTTAGGAAAAAATTGGGGGAGCAGACGTACCCGGAGGGGGAACAGTGGGGCAGGCGTACCTCGGAGGGGGAACAGACGTACCCGAGTGGGGGGGGTCCCCCCCCCCCCCCCCCCCCCCAGGAACTACACTGGCCTCCGGAAGGTTGCAAGGTACCCCTAGGGTCCGAAAAAAAGGGTGTTTTTTGCATGCATTATACTGCAAAAATGGCCAAAAAATTGGTACTTTTTTGGATTTTGGCCGAAAATAAAGGCAGTCTATGGGAGGTTGTCACTCAGCCCCCGAATACCGTAACCCACCGCAAGCGAGATCGTTGCGAGACCCATGCTGATCGCTGCTTATCGACACGTGTATTAGCCGTGTGTAAAGTAAAACTACGCCAACACGAGCCCGATTTCGGAGCTGGCAAAATGGTGAAACATTCAGACGTGGCTGCTGATTTGGGAAACGTTACACGTTGTGGAATACAACGTGGAGCATGATGATTTTCTCTTTCTTTGCGTTTTGCAAGTTCATCACCTCCTAAATCGGGCTCGTGTTGGCGTAGTTTGCCTATACCGTATTAGCGGCAGCAAGCTGGAAATTGTCATCGTGCGCTTCGATCACCAAAACTTGGAATTGTTGGTTGGTGTTGGCGCTAACACGCAAAACATAGATAAAAACAAAACGGTATCGACACGATCCTTGCAGATCAAAATTACGGTAGGTTACGGTCAGTGTAGTTCCTGGTCCGGCGCGGCGGTTAGTGTACCTACCCCTTTTTTCCGTGCGGCGGTTAGTGTACCTCCCTGGGGGGGAAGGGGGGGAAGACCCAAATTCAGGAAAAAGTCACTTTTTGAGGTAGAAAATTTGACCGATTTTTTGCCCTTTTTGGAAAAAATTCTCCATAAAAAGGGTATTTTGGCGACTTTTGACAACATTGACCTAAAAATTACCCATTTTAGGCCTAAAAATGCCCATTTTAGGCCTAAAATTGCTTATTTTAGGCAAAAATTGAGGCGGTTAGTGTACCTGGCGCGGCGGTTAGTGTACTAGTGTATCTTGGTCGCGGCGGTTAGTGTACCTTAGGGGGGGACCCCCCTCCCCCCCAGGAACTACACTGGTTACGGTATTCGGGGGCTGAGTGACAACCCCCCGTGGACTGCCTTTATATGGGGGTTTGCGCGCAGAGCGCGCGATTTTTGGGATTTTGAGGTCGAAAAATACCCATTTTTGCCTATAGTATGAAAACCATAAATTGATGGTTGCAAGGTACCCTCCGGGATGGTTGCAAGGTACCTACCGTATTGTCGGAAATAGAACCCGGGGGTCTATTTTTTCACTGGGGTCATTTTGGGGGGTTCAATTTATGGGGGGGGGTCAATTATTGGGGGGGTTATATTTTTCATTTGGCCCCCCGACGAAAAAAATCGTTGTTACTGATGCCCATAAAAATGGCTTGTTTTCGGTATTTTCTAACTTTAACAGCGGCAATTGTGCTTAAAAAGCTGTATTCTGTTGTGTACGCGAGCTTAAACAACGTTTGACACAACGACACAGCCTTGCCGTACCACTAATCTGTGGTACGGTGAAGGTTGAGGGTGGGGTTCTATTAATGGGGGGGTCAATTAATGGGGGGTTCTATTTTTGATTTCGAGCCGTTTAGGGGGGGTTCAATTAATGGGGGTTCTATTTCCGACAATACGGTACCCTTCCCCCCATCCCCCCAAGGGGTGGTTGCAAGGTACCTACTCCTTAGGGGGGAATCCCCCCATCCCCCCAGCCACTACACTGCCTTGCAACCAGTGTTGGAGGTGGGGGGTTTGGGGGGGGGGGGGTAGCCCCCCAGTACGGGAGGTATCCCCCCTCGCCTGGTACAGTAGGTATCCCCCCCCCGATGTTTGGCATGGTACAGTAGGTATTCTTTGATTTTCACCCCGGTACAGTAGGTATCCCCCCGATTTTGCCCCAAAAGTGCCAATTTTTGACCAAAATGGCCAAAATTAGTGCAAAATCAGTGGTTTTTGCCTCAAATTACCCAAAATTCGCGCGCTACGCGCGCAAATACTACGTTTTCACACGATTCCACACATAATAAAAACATAAAAAATTTTCACCCCAACACCTAACCCCCCCAACCCCCCCCCCAAACCCCCCCTAGGTACATAACCCCCCCGGCTTTGGTACAGTAGGTATCCTCCCCTCTCCGAGCGCGGTACAGTAGGTATCTCCCCTCCAGAGTACCTCCAACACTGCTTGCAACCAGTGTTGTGGCTACTTTTGCGGGTCGGGTAGGCAGTGTAGTTCCTGGGGGGAGCAGTGTACCGTATTGTCGGAAATAGAACCCCAATTAATTGACCCCCCCCCCATTAATTAAACCCCACCCAAATGGCTCGAAATCAAAAATAGAACCCCCCATTAATTGACCTCCCCCCATTAATAGAATCCCACCCCCAACCTTCACCGTACCACGGATTAGTGGTATGGTAAGGCTGTGTTGCTGTGTCAAACGTTGTTTAATCTTGCGTTTTTAGCAGAATACAGCTTTTTAAGCATAATTTACGCTGTTAAAGGAAGAAAATACCCTAAACAGACCATTTTTAGGGGCATTATTAAAAGTGATTTTTTTTCGTCGGGGGGCCAAATGAAAAATATAACCCCCCAATAATTGACCCCCCCATAAATTGAACCCCCCAAAATGACCCCAGTGAAAAAAATAGACCCCCGGGTTCTATTTCCGACAATACGGTAGTTCCTGGGGGGAGGAGGGGGACCCCCCCTAAGGTAAAGGCAGTCTACGGGAGGTTGTCACTCAGCCCCCGAATACCGTAACCCACCACAAGCGAGATCGTTGCGAGACCCATGCTGATCGCTGCTTATCGACACGTGTATTAGCGGCAGCAAGCTGGAAATTGTCATCATGCGCGACGATCACCAAAACTCCGTGTTGGCGCTAACACGCAAAACATAGATAAAAAACAAAATAGTCTCGACACGATCCTTGCAGATCAAAATTACGGTGGGTTACGGTATTCGGGGGCTGAGTGACAACCTCCCGTAGACTGCCTTTACACTAATTTCCCCGACCAAGGTCCACTAGTACACTAATTTCCCCTCCGGGTACACTAATTTCCCCAATTTTTGCCTAAAATTGCCATTTTTAGGCCTAAAACGGGCATTTTTAGGCCTAAAATGTGTGATTTTTAGGTCAATGTTCTCAAAAGTCGCCAAAATACCCTCTTGTTCTGAAGAATTTTTTCCAAGAAGGGGTAAAAATAGGTCAAATTTTCTACCTCAAAAGTGACTTTTTCCTGATTTGGATCTTCCCTCCCCCCTTCCCCCCAGGGAGGTACACTAATTTCCCCTCCGAAAAAGTAGGGAGGTACTACACTAATTTCCCCGCCGGACCAGGAACTACACTGGGGGGCTGTATTTTTGGGGGGCTCTGTTTTTTCACTGACCCCTTTTAGGGGGGCTGTATTTTTGGGGGGGGCTCTATTTTTGGTGGGGGCTCTATTTTAGGGAATACGGTATTTGGAGTGAAAAATACCGATTTTATATCATTTTGAGCCTAAAATCGCAACTTACTGTACCAGCCGCCGGGCGGCGACCTACCTACTGTACCAGGCTGGAGCGTCAACCTACCCACCTACTGTGCCTAGGGGGGCATCCCCACCCCATGCTACACCATTGTCCAGTGTAGTTCCTGGGGGGACCCCACTCGGGTACGCTATCTCCCCCTCAGGTGGTACACTATCCCCCTATCTCCCCCTACGGCAATCGCGTCGTCGACCTATGGAACGGTCTGCCCGAAAATGTCGTCTCCGTAAACTCATCTCATAAATTTAAAACCACTCTTCGCGCCCATTGTCATGGTACAATTTGGGATTTTATTCAAAATAATTCTTTTGCCGTTGTTAATTAATAAAAAACTTCATATCACTTTGACGTAAAACTGCAGAAATGCTGCTTTATTTTCAGCTCATTCCAACGTATGGAACAAATTAAAGTATTGCTGATATTCCTACAATCTGTTAATTTGCGTGCCGTGCCGTTGTCGCAGTTTCGTTTCGATTCAAACTTGTTGCTGTTGCTTTGCTGCCTGGTGTCACTCGTTTCGTTGGTCGTGTTGTGTCGTCTCTTGGGATTGCGCCATTTGTTGTCATATTGTCTTGGTTAGTCAATTTGTTCAAGTTCGTGTATCGGGTCGTCTCGTGACGGTTCGCTTGATGTTTCGGTTTCGTTTCTTTTTTATCATATTTTCGAAATTCCTAGTCTGTGTTTAGGCTTTTGCGAGAGCGTCAAAATAAAAAGTTGAAAGTTGAAGGTGTAGCTGGGGGGGGGGGGGGTGGGGGTCCCCCCTAGGTACAGTAGGTAGGCTGCCGCCCCTCACCTGGTACAGTAGGTAGGTTGCCGCCCCTCCCCTGGTACAGTAGGTAGGTTGCCGCCCCACCTAACTTCTCACCCAAAACATTCATTTTTGGCTTAAAATTGCATAAAATTAGCATATTTGTCTGCAAACAGGCGAAAAATCGCGCGCTGCGCGCGAAATTAGTGTTTTAGGCCACATTTTCTTCAGTATTTAGACATAAAAATTTCGGTTTCCAGATGACCCCCCCAAGTGGTACGACCCCCCCCGCTCGGCGGGTACAGTAGGTAGGTTGCAGCCCCGCATTTTGGGTGGTACAGTAGGTTGCCGCCCCGCCTGGGTAGCTACACCACTGCCCTCCGGGCAGTGTTGGAGGTGGGGGGGGGTTTGGGGGGTAGCCCCCCAGTACAGTAGGTATCCCCCTCGCCTGGTACAGTAGGTATCCCCCCGATGTTTGGCATGGTACAGTAGGTATCGCCCCCGATTTTCACCCCGGTACAGTAGGTCCCCCCCCCCGATTCTGCCTCAAAAGTGCCAATTTTTGACCAAAATGGCCAGAATTAGTGTAAAATCAGTGGCTTTTGCCTCAAATTACCCAAAATTCGCGCGCTACGCGCGCAAATACTACGTTTTCACACGATTCCACACATACTAAACACATTAAAAATTTTCACCCCAAAACCTAACCCCCCAACCCCCCAAACCCCCC
>JASAMV010002656.1:0-13208 GCA_030248065.1 Rhynchonema sp. JSB1_4 | reverse complement strand
ACACAAAACGCACAGGCTGGATTGGTTAGTCCAACAACTAACGGCACGAAATGCACAGGCTAGTCCGACAATTAACGTCATAAAACACAGATTGGACAGGCTGTTGATTGACTGTACACAATACAACATTAGAAGTACTGGCTGGCGTCACAAAACACACAGGATAGTCCCTCAACTAACATCACAAAACGCAGGCTGGACAGGCTACTCCTCCAACTAACGGGCAAAAGCGATCTCCGTCGGCTCGCTGCGTCGCCGTCGATAGCACTTGGCAAAATAGAAATTATCCATGATTAGCCTATTTAATTTCATAAAAAGACTCAGCTTCAATCAGAAAGCCACACCAAATAAAACAAACAAGAATGCACAACCAAAACAAATCACATACGGTCAGAATAATGCTCACAAAAACATTAGTTGTCCGACTAACCACCAAAAACTAAGTGAAACATCACCGGCCGTTTTCTCGCGATAGAAGCCATATTATTTTTTTGTACATAGATGGGCACGGTCTCCACGACTAGACGAATCGAACGATATACGACTTGCCCGGCCTGATTCAGGATCCTTAGCGCGGTTGTCAACTAAACCACACTACAGCCTAGTCGCACCCGCACTGCCTAGTTGTGCGACGAGCATCAGAAAATAGTCGTACAATTAAGACCGCAACTTGATACTGGTCGAACAACTAAACTACACTATAACCGCACGATAGTCGCACGATTAACATCACACGCACTACCGAGTCACGCAGCCATTACCATAATACCCGCACTGCCTAGTTGTGCGACGAGCATCAGAAAATAGTCGTACAATGAAGACCACAACTTGATACTGGTCGCTTTACTAAACCACACTACAGCCTAGTCGCACCCGCACTGCCTAGTTGTGCGACGAGCATCAGAAAATAGTCGTACAATTAAGACCGCAACTTGATACTGGTCGCACAATCGTGCGACTAGATTATAGTTTAGTTTAGTTTAGTTTAGTTATCGTCGGGCAACCAGCACCACAAACTGTGAACCCAATCGCTCAGCTACAATCGCAAAACTAATAAAGCTAGTTTCTCACGATTTCCGTGTCCGGCATGGCTTCTTCGTCGACTGTGGTACCGGCATGGCTTCTTTCATCGGCACCATCCACTGACGAATCGGACGTCGCAGCGCCACTACCCACGCCTCGTCGGTTCTAAACACAACGAGAAAACAAAATACCATAATACCCGCACTTTCACAGATACCGAATCACAAACACAAACCAGTTTCCCCGAAGAAAATTTTCTGAAATTTTGTTTTTTCCGACCATTTTTTCCTTTGACCCCAAAATCGGGCCGGGCCGACCTTCTTAGGCTCGGACCGGGCCGGGCTGTGCTTTTTTGAAATCCCCCCCCCGGAAATACAGCCCCAGCTCCCCCCGCCCCCAAGAAATACAGCCCGCTCCCCCCCTAAAAGGTGTCAGTGCCCGGTTCACAGATACCAAATCACAAACACAAACCAGTTTTCCCGAGAAAATTTTCTGCAATTTTGTTTTTTCCGACCATTTTTTCCTTTGACCCCAAAATCGGGCCCGGCCGACCTTCTTAGGCTCGGACCGGGCCGGGCTGTGCTTTTTTTGAAATCCCCCCCGGAAATACAACCCCAGCCTCCCCCCCGGCCCGGCCCGATTTTGGGGTCAAAGGAAAAAATGGTCGGAAAAAACAAAATTTCAGAAAATTTTCTTCGGGGAAACTGGTTTGTGTTTGTGATTCGGTATCTGTGAACCGGGTCGGCCCGGCCCGATTTTGGGGTCAACCCCAGCCCCCAACCCCCACCCCCAAGAAATACAGCCCCCCCCCTAAAAGGGGTCAGTGAAAAAATTCAGCCCTCCATCTTAACCCCCTAAAGGTTAACTCGATAGGTACCTCTTTGTGGTGGGAATGTCCGACACTGTCCTCCTTGGGGTGGTTCCCCCAAGCCACTGCAGTGGGTGCGGGCCTATTTACCTCACCTGAGTCTTGCGTGAAAAAATAAAAAAGAAAAAGAAAAGAAGTAGAAAAGTCACGGAGCAAAGAAAGCGCGCGAACGGACAACCAATCAGCAGCTACATAAGCGCTGCCCGCAAGGCACACGCGCGCGAATTCAAAATTAACACATGCAAAGTGAAAGACCATTGCCTGTATTGCCTTGAAAGCCTGCATTGATGCAATTTTGTTGTTGTTGTTGTTGCCTCAAAAACAATTGTTGTTGTTGTTGCCTCAAAAACAATCAAAACATCGCAAATCAATCAAACCACATTTACCACAAACCACACCTCGCGAACCCAAACTCGCATACAAATTTTACCACTTTTGGGTGACCCAAAAAACCGGTTTTTACAGGGTGGACCGATCTGAACTTTTCACACTTCATTAACCTCCAGACGGACTCACAAAAACAATCAAAACACCCCTCAACACAAACCACGTTAAACCGCGCCAACCTCGCGAACCTGAACTCGAACACAAATTTCACCGCTTTTTGGGTGACCCAAAAAACCGGTTTTTACAGGGTGGACCGATCTGAACTTTTCACACTTCTTTGACCTCCAGACGGACTCTGAAAAACAGTAAAAACATTGCTCAACTCGAACCACATTAAACCGCGCCAACCTCGCAAACCTGAACTCGAACACAAATTTTACCACTTTTTGGGTGACCCAAAAACCCGTTTTTACAGGGTGGACCAATCTGAAGTTTTCATCACTTTCAAACCCGCAGACAGGCTCTCCAAACCAACCAAAATATCAACCAAAACAAGTCACACACGGTCAGAATAATGCTCACAAAAAACTAGTCGTCCGACTAACCACCAGTGAAACATCACCGGCCGTTTTCTCGCGATAGAAGCGATATTAATTTTTTGTACATCTTTCGCCCCGGTCCCCACCACTAGACGAATCGAACGATATACGACTTGCCCGGCCTGATTCAGGATCCTTAGCGCGGTTGTCATCTGTCCCACTTTATGTGGCCGCCGGACACACGATTTTTCGGGTGGCTGAAAAACACCTTTCTACTGGGTGGATCGAGCTGAAATTTTCAGCGTTTTGTAACGGCTGGACTCCCACTCCAAAACAATCAAAACATCATTAAAAACCAATCACACGTCACCACGCCAGAACCCCCGTTTTTAACACACAAGGTATAGGCAAAAATCACTAAATCCAGCCTGGTGATGTTTCACTTGAGAATTTCGAAAAAAAATTTCCGCGGTCTCTCATCCTATCGAACTGTCCTTCCGATAGACATATTACTAACCCCGCAACGCAAAACCGCGATCGTTCGGTTCCCAACCAAGGTATACGGAGGTTAACGGCCGTTAACCCCGTGATAGGTAAACTACGCCAACACGAGCCCGATTTCGAAGGTGGTGTGTATTCAAAACGAAAAGAAAGAGAAATCATCATGCTCCACTTTATATTCTTCAACGTGTAACATTTCCCCAATCCGCGGCCCCGTGTGGATGTTTCTCCTTTCTCCCCCCCGCGGGATCCGGCTCTTGTTGGGGAGTTTTTCCCTTCTTTCCGCATACAACATGGCACTTCAACATTAAAAAAGGCATAACAAGTCATGAGTGACAGAAAATGCCGACCGCGAAGCGCGCCGACCTGAAGTATAAAAAGGCTAAAATACACGTTTAAAATGCTTTTTGGAAGAGGTACTGGTTTGGATTTTGGGGAACGCTTAGTGTGGACCGCTGGACCGCTGATCGTAGGTTTTAGCTACGGTAGATTCAACACGTCAACATAGCTACCGTAACCTGTTGCCGATAGCGGTCTAATGCGCGGTTACAGCCAGCGGATAATTCCCACTACCGTAACCCAAACCTACGATCAGCGGTCCAGCGGTCCACACTAAGCGGCCCCGGATTTTGAGGGGGGTCTGGTAATTTTTGCCGAGGGTGCCGGAATTTACCCTCGGCAAATCCAAAATGACCCTCGGCCGGGCCGAGGGTGCCGAGGGTGGTTGTACAGGTCTGACTACAGGCGGTACCCCCTTTTTTCGGAGGAGGAACAGACGTACCCACCTGGGGGGGAGGGGGGGGAGGACCCACAGTTGGAGAAAAGTCATTTTTTGAGGTCGAAAATTTGGCTCATTTTTGCCCATTTTAGGAAAAAAATCTCAATAAAAAGGGTATTTTGGCGATTTTTGACGACATTGACCCAGTGTAGTGGCAGGCAGATGGTTGCAAGGTACCAGAGGTCGCAATCGGGCCGGGTTTGGCCGGCCCGGCCCGGCCCGAGCCCCCAAATCTCCGGCCCGGCCCGGCCCGGCCCGACCCGTACCCCCAAATCTCCGGCCCGGCCCGGCCCGAACCCCCAAATCGCCGGCCCGGCCCGGCCCGGCCCGAATTTTTGGCTCAGATTTTAAACCAATTTTTTTCATAATTTTTGCGATTTTTTTTGAACCTATTTTTTGGTTGAAAACAACGGTGTTGCAGGGGGGTGGGGGCTGGGGCGGGGTCCCCCCTAGGTACAGTAGGTAGGTAGGTTGACGCTCCATCTTGGTACATAATAACAGTAGGTAGGTCGCCGCCCGGCGGCTGGTACAGTAAGTTGCGATCTTTGGCTCAAAATGGCATAAAATCGGCATTTTTTGCCTTTGCCACCCCACATTTTTGGTGGTACAGTAGGTTGCCGCATGCCGCCCCGCCTGGGTAGCTACACCACTGGACAATACTGATCACTTACTTGCCGAATCCGTCAGAAATTTTGGTATTTTTGACAAAAAAATCCCTACTTTTTCAGTAAAATAAGTCACTTCAGAAGCTTCGGGCCGGGGTGCCCGGCCCGGCCCGGCCCGACCCTCCAAATCTCCGGCCCGGCCCGGCCCGGCCCGAGCCAAAAGCCCAAAATCGCGGCCCGGCCCGGCCCGAGCTCGGGCCGGCCCGATTGCGACCTCTGCAAGGTACCCTTGGGGGGGATGGATCCAGATGGTTGCAAGGTACCCCCCTACCCAGCCTCCAGAAGGTTGCAAGGTACCCCTGGGGTCCGAAAAGAGGGTGTTTTTTGCATGCTTTTTTCTGCAAAATTGGCCGAAAAAATGGTAAAGGCAGTCCAGGGGAGGTTGTCACTCAGCCCCCGAATACCGTAACCCACCGTAATTTTGATCTGCAAAGATCGTGGTGAGACCATTTTGCTTTTTATCTATGTTTTGCGTGTTAGCGCCAACACCAACCAACATTTCGAAGTTTAGTGATCGACGCGCACGATGACAATTTCCAGCTTGCTGCCGCTAATACACGTGTCGATAAGCAGCGATCAGCATGGGTCTCGCAACGATCTCGCTTGTGGTTGGTTACGGTATTCGGGGGCTGAGTGACAACCTCCCGTAGACTGCCTTTACTTTTTTGCATTTTGGCCGAAAATTTACCCAAAATAGATATTATATGGTGGTTTGCGCGCGGAGCGCGCGATTTTTGGGGTTTTGAGGTCGAAAAACACCCATTTTTGCCTATAAAAACCATAAATTGATGGTTGCAAGGTACCCTCCGGGATGGTTGCAAGGTACCTACCCTACCCCCCATCCCCCCCAAGGGGTGGTTGCAAGGTACCTACTCCTTACGGGGGGGGAATCCCCCCATCCCCCCCCAGCCACTACACTGCATTGACCTGAAAATCACTCATTTTATGCCTAAAAACGCCTATTTTAGGCCAAAATTTGCCGATTTTAGGTAAAAATTGGGGGAGCAGACGTACCCGGAGGGGGAACAGTGGGGCAGGCGTACCATGGAGGGCAGTGTAGTTCCTGGGGGGGGAGGGGGGGTCCCCCCCCTCGGGTACGCTATCTCCCCCTCGGGTGGTACACACTCCCCCTAGCCCGTGGGGGGGCTACTTTTGGGGGGGGGGTTGGTTACATGGGTGGAAAAAACCGGGGCGGGTTGGGGGGTAGTGTACCTGGGATTGGGGGGGGGAAATCCGGTTTGGGGGGGAGGGGGGAAGATTTTTCGGGGCGGGTAGGGTACAACACAAGTTTTTTCGGGTGCCTGTTTTTATGTACTAAAAAGTGCATATGAGATTTTTTGCACTTTTTAGGGTTTTCGGTCGAAATTTGGGCATTTTTGACCGAAAAATGGGCATTTTGGGGGTAAAAGTCGGGGCGGGTAGGGTACCAGGGCGGGGCGGGTAGGGGGGTAGGGTACAAGAGCGGGGCGGGTAGGGGGGTAGCGTACCAGGCCGGGGCGGGTAGGGTACCATTGGGGGGGACCCCCACCCCCCCAGCCACAGCACTGCCCCTATCTCCCCCTCCGGGTACACTATCTCCCCCAATGTTTGCCTAAAATGGCCATTTTTAGGCCTAAAATAGGCATTTTTAGGCCTAAAATGTGTGACTGGGTTCGTGCAAAGGTCGATGATCAATTTCGGCCCCGCATCGACGCGGCACGGCGCGTCTGCCCACAACAACCCCCCTACCCTCCCTGGATTTTCCACCTGTGTACCCTACCCGCCACGCCAAAGTAGTCACAGCACTGCTGCCCCCAGCCCCCCACCTCCAACACTGCCCACCAAACCCCCATCTCCAACACTGTTCCGGGGTACGTACACTATTTTCCCCAATTTTTGCCTAAAGTAGGCATTTATAGGCCTAAATTGGGTAATAATTTCTGACATTCTGAGTGTCAGAAGTCTAGTCCGGCCGGCGCCATAAAATATTAATTCGGTCACTTTTTTCATATTGCTGATGTGAGTCCAGGATTTCAACATCGCAAAGGCTCCCATATTCCAACAACACTCGTCTCGTTCGCCCGACCTTCGACATTTCCGCCGCTTAGCCCAAGCCCACCGAGCGCCAAGTTATGGATCAAAACCAGTCGGTGCCCAGAAGCCAACATCACCAGAAGCCGTTCCACACTCAAAACACGCTACAGAATGTTTGTATTTGCGACAAAAAGTTTTGAAAAAATGTTGGGCGTTTTGTTGGTTCAAAGAGCGGACCCAGCTTTTTACGAAAAAGGCTGTTCGTTTTCAAAAAAACAACTCTAAATTCGGGGCCGTAGTTCGGAGACTGTTGTACTGTAGACTGCAGCCTTTTAGTATGATAGCTTATGTTCTGCAAGCCGGAGCCGCGCAAGGAGACCGCTACCGGCAATGGGTTACGCTATTGCGGTAGCTGTGTTAAATGTGCTGAAGCTACCACTGTAGTTAAAGCTACAGTCCAACCGTCTCCGAACTACTGTACGTTCGCGTATAAATTCAGCGTCACCAGCAGCCGCCTGCATCATTGACCGACAAGCACCAAAGCGACGTCGCTCGCGCTTCTGCTGGTTTCTGCGCCATGAAGAAGGAACTGCAGGTGACGGCCAAATTGGACGAAGAAAGACGCGCAAAACTCCGCGATCAGGTTTGGCGGAGGGCTTCCCGATTGATTTCCTGATTCGTGAAAACACGCTGTTTTGGCTTTGGGGTAAAAACTGGGAAATTCCGAGATGTTAACGATAGATAGATGAATTATGGTGATTTTGGACACTGCACGGAAGGTTTCTCTATTAAATGGGTACTGAACACACTGTGATCAAAGGAGGAAATAATACGGCCTTTTTCAGTACAGTGCTTAATTCGCCGAGAGCCAAGCGTGTCAAGCACGCGCATTATATCTTGCAGCAAGCGTGCAACGACAAGCTCCGTCGTCAGATGGTCGAGCAGGAGCGTATCATCACCAACATGCGCATGCGCGTGCAATACCTGACCTCGGTGCGAACGCAATTCGGAATGCACGACAGGGAATTGACGAAACGGTACGAACATGCGCGTTATTCACGCTTTTCGGTCTAGGTGGATTCCACTTACTACCCAGTGGTAAGATTCCTGATCGGCTGGTAGATTTTCAGGCTTGCTAGCCAAATGGCGCTTGCAATTTTGATGTTTACCACAGCTGGCTGGTGTTTTCTGCCATTCTGGCTAGCAGAATTTCAGATTTTACTAGCCAAGGGACAGGGGACAAATTTGAAAAGAAAAACCATGACGTATGTGTTGGTCGCACAATGATGACGACCATCCCGTAACGTGTACCTAGCTTCCTTAGGTATTATAACTTGGTCATGGTCAGTGCTGATGGTGTAAACCTGCACGGCACTGTAGGTCAGCCAACGACTACTCTGTTTTACAGACACGATTTTGCTTATTTTTTTCGCATGTCTTTAGCATACGGTCTCAAAGCGAAAGCACCGTTCTTATTTTTCAAGGGAAACCTCTTTTCCAAATATTTTTCCTTAGTTTTGTTTGCATAAGGCGATAAATCAAAAAATTATTCTGAGAGATGACAGCTGTTTCTTGAACAGTGTTGAACTTGACATCAATCTTCGTCCTCGAACCGACTTTCCAGCCATCTCTGTCACCGTCTGCCGCTAGTATTTTTTCAGAATGAGAGAAATGGCCAAAGACATGGATTTGGCCGACGAACGCGTGCAAGAGCTGAAAATATCGAACGAGCACGGTGAGGCAAAATGATTTTTGTCGGATTTTCTGAAGAACTTCGTGATAGTTTCACCTGATTTTCATGATTGCATAAAAATCCGTATGTTTTTATCTCTCCAGTGCACGACGCCGTCCACAAATCGGTGCGCGCGTCAATTCAGTTCTTCAACAAAAACGCAGCCGCGGCCGCGCGCGCACTGGCTGAATCGAGCGAGCAGAAATTGTTGGACAAGGCAAAACTAAAGAGAGACAGAATTTGTAGGTTTTTCACATTTGATGACTTTATTTTTGCGGTGTGTTTTTGTGACAATAAAATTGGTTTTTTGGGGTTCAAATTGGTTTTTTAATGTTTTCAGTGACACCATGGCGCGAAGAACACACGGTCGATATGGCCAGCTGTCAGCTGCTGCTTGAGGAGGCCCGCGTTCAGGTATACTGTTATTCGTGAACTTCGCTATTTTTGTGCCCAAAAATTTCTATCGCTTCGCTGCTGACCGTCGACTGATGAAACTGTTGTAATTTTCAATCCTCGAAAATTTTTGTGAGAAAAAGCAAACATTTGTTTTTGAGAACTGTGATTCTTGTGACTGGGTCGCAAAGTTTTTGATTACAACCTTCCTGCAGATATACAACCGTCCAGTGATAAACTCCCTACAGTTTTGTGAGAAGAACGAAACATTTCCGAACATGCCTTCCCGTTTGCAGTGCGTTTCGCTGGAGGATCGCAGACAACGAACGCAAGACATCAACAACAAACACGCGGAACCGATTGTGACTGCACGCAGTCGATTGGAGCAGCTGCGTGTTGAGATTGGTGGGTTTATTGTGTTAGCATCTTTTTATTTTTGGATGACTAATAATTGGCGTTTAAGATTTCATAAATTGTTTCATTGGTGTGAAAATTTTTATCTAGGACAAGAGCACACCAACAACAAGCAACTGAAGACTGCGGCGCAAGAGAAAAACATCCAAAAAGGCAGCTTGATGGCACAGACGGTGGCTAATGATGTTTGTTTCCATGGCCAAAATTCTTCAATCGTTTTCTTCCCAAACTCAGAAACATCACGATTGCCATCTCACAAGATCAGGAAGCGCTCAAGTTTGCTGTTGGCCAGCTGACTGAGGCTCGTGCGCGACACGACACGGCGCTGGGTGATGTTTCAATGCAACTATATGAGGCGGAGCAGACATTGGGAGGCACAACGGTGGAATGCGAGCGTGTGAAGGCCGAATTGGGCAAATTGATTGAACAGGAATCGACCCTGCTGGCCATGTTGGTTGATGGAAATTGTGACTTTTGTGTCGAGGTTGACATAGATTGCCGACACAAACGATTAAGCGATAATTCTGGCCGCTAAATTCTAAGTGTTGGGTCAAATATTTCAATTATTCGGTCTTTGGCCGTAGTGTGATACGTTGCACACTGTATATCGCGCAGGAAAACATGATCCTGTTCATAATTCAGGAAGGAGGAAGCAACAACGACCATTCCCCAACTGCAGCTGGAATTGCCGACCAAACAGACCGAACTAGGTTGGTGTCACGTAGTGGTGTCGTTGAGAAATCGAAAATTTCCCAGGCCCAGCTCAGTTCTCGGGAAATTTCCCATACATGCCCCCAAAAATCAAAAATTTCCCACACCAGGGTGGGGTTTCTCCAAAAATCGGAAAATTTCCCATACCCGGTGGTGTTTCTGATAAAGTGACCCCAAAAATCTTATAAAAGCAAAAATTGGTCTTAAATGCTCAAAACATTGTTTTCTTGCGGTAGCAAGCGATTTGTTGACATTTTTAGGCGAAAGATGGTCAATTTTGGTACTTCTTCGGAGACAAAAAGTCATTTCCTAGGGGTGCTCGTTCCAAAAGTGAAAAATTTCCCTACCCTATACCCCGGCCGATTTTCCATAACCCATTCCATGGGGTGGTAACCCCTCCCCCCCAACGACACCACCACCGATATCACGGCCCGCTTCCACCAGCAGTGGTTTGCTTGGAGCGGACCTAGGGTTTCGCTTACGCTTACGCTCAAACCTTGTATGGTCCTAAAGTTTAACTTTACCGATGGATCTTTCTCATGAAAAACCCAAGGTAAATATGTTTTTCCGAAAAAATATACAAAACTCCTGGGCCATTGCAGGTTTTTTCAACATTTGCCAAAATCTTGTGGCTCATTCAAAATTTTAGTGGCCCAATGAGGCACCGTTAGTGGCAAAAAACCATGCACGTAATTAGAACATTAAGCCTGTCAGCTGAGCATTGAGCAGTGTTGGTCCCGCCCGACCTGAGCATGGTTTATTTTTGGAAGTGGACACTTGCAAGGTTTGGCAACTTGATTTTTCGATTCGTTAGCAAGTGTGTTATTGGACGATTTTTGCTTTGCCAAGCTAAAACTTTTTTGGTTTGCTTGCCACATGGCAGGACGCGAAATTTCAAAAAAAATAAACCTTGGTGCCGAGCTGCAAGGGCGGATCCAGGGGGCCACAGTGGCCCCCTTTGGTCCATTTGGCCCCTGAAGGGGGCACAGTTTCGGAAAGAAGAAGAACAAAGGACCCCTAAACGGCAGGATTTTCACTCTGATGCACTTCAAAGGTCCAAAAATCGTGCGCTTCGCGCGTCAGATACACCCATTTTCTGTGAAAGGGCCAAAATTTCATTGTCACATTTTGTATAATATTTGGTGCAAAAAGCGCGAAATTCTAAACAAGGTTTTGATAAAAATGACTTTTTGGATTTGGCCTCTCCCTTGGCTAAAAACTGGATCCGCCACTGCCGAGGAGCTGTGTACACGTCTTGCATTGCAGCCAACAGCCAGTTCGAGCTGTCTGAGCTCGATAACGAGTTGGTCAAACTCCAAGCGCGACTGCAAACGGTGAACCGCCAGCTGACTGTGCGCAACGAATCCGACAGTGCGTCGGCTGCCAAACTGGCGACGACCAGTGAGCGCGTGGAAACATTGCGCGCTCAGCTGGCGAATGCACAGGTGCGGTGGGCGCAGTGGGGGGGGGGGGGGTTACCCCCCTGGTATGGGGTATGGGAAATCGGCCGGGGGTATGGGGTATGGGAAATTTTTCACTTTTGGAACAAGCACCCCTAAGAAATGACTTTTTGACCCCGAGAAGTACCAAAATTGGCCATTTTTCGTCCAAAAATGTCAAAAATCGCTTATTACCGCAAGAAAACTCTGTTTTAAGCACTTTTTAGACCAATTTTGGCACTTTTAGAAGATTTTTGGGGTAATTTTTTTCAAAATCCCCACCCTCGGGTATGTGAAATTTTTGAGTTTTTGGAAAAAAAACCCCTGCTATGGGAAATTTTTGATTTTTGGGGGTATGTATGGGAAATTTCCCGAAAATTGGGCTGGGTATGGGAAAATTTCGATTTCTCAACGACACCACTGGGTGGGCGTGCAGTGTGTTTTTGTGTGAATCGGTTGCAGTTATTTTATTTGGGGAGGGTTGTTTGTGTTTATTTTCAAAGTGAAAGGAATTATTGAAGAATGCCTCAATTTGTTTTAAATGCCTTGCGTGAAACATTTTTTGGGATTAGTGCATGACCGTGGCGTCAGACGTGCACGGGAGCAATTTTTCAGCTGCTGCCGCGCGAGAGCGCGAAATTTTATCGTTAACACCGTTATTTTAACACCGGAAATCGACGAATAACCACATTGATAATTTTCCAAAACTTTCACCTTTCCGGTTGTGTCAAAAAATTTTGCTGCAGGTGTGCCGTAGCTAAACACTCTTCAGCTGCAGCAGGCCTCGTTCAGCTACTGCCGGGCTGCACCTGCTGCGGCTGCTCGTGCATGTCTGCGTGGCGTGCAGGCATGGTGACAAAATTCGTTTGAGCTCGAATTACAATTCATTGATGCAGCCCAACTTTACGTCAGTTCGACGTGTCAGTAAAGCAAAGCCGTACTCTTCTGATTGTACATTCACCGAACTAATAACTCAATTACTTCTTTTGTGATTTGATTACGGTGTTGGTTTGTTCGATTATCGCAGTCTTCTTCGACAGAAATGCAGCGTGCGAAGCATTTTGTTTTGGTGGTATTGTGTTAGCGACACATCTAAGATTACTGACACTTGACAAAGGACCTTGGCTCCTTCAATCAAATCTGTGCTGTCATATTAGTGCGTCAAAATCGCGTGCGTAAACCACTTTACAATAAGCCAAATTATGGGTTTCATCTTCTAAAATCGCACAGGCCAACTGCATGGATCGTCAGACCGTTCTGTCATCGCAGCGTGACACACTGGTCGCAGCCCAAGCCAACAACGCCGAAATGCAGCAGAAGATGCAGGCTGTTGAGTGCGAAGTCAAACAGATGTGTGTGACGGGCCAAGCGTTGAAACAGAAGATGGAGCAGAAACGCGAATTGTTGGAACGTTTGGCGTTGGACGAAAAGAAACAGGAGGAACGCGTGCAACAGTTGCGAGTGGAGATTGAGCGTGTGAATGAACAGGTGAGAAATGATAGGAAGATGGCATGTTTGTTCGATATTGTAGGTGGGTGCAGATCGGCAGATGGTAATTCCCATTTGTCACGCAAGATGTGCGAACTCACATAAATTTTTACACCTGAGGCCTGAAATATGGGTACCTATCTTGACCTTGGCCTGGATAACATGGAGAAATTTTGAAATACGCACACATTCAGTTATTCATTCATAATTATTGTAAACGATGTACTTTCAGCCAAGCCGAAACAGAAACATAGCCAATCGCTCGAAAATTTCTTCACTGGTAGAGATCACGAATCGCATTCGAATTTTGACGCACT
>JASAMV010002654.1:0-15869 GCA_030248065.1 Rhynchonema sp. JSB1_4 | reverse complement strand
CAGTTATGGGGTTTTCATTCATATTCCATAAAATCTTCGGACAAATAATGGACGTTTTGCTCTGTGATACTCAAATCGTGCTCTTAGGACAGTTCAAGCTGATTTTTTGTACAGGATAATGTTCGAAATGGCAAACCGTGTAGTTGGATTATGATGAAGCTTGGCCTTTTTACCGTCTTGGTGCATTTTTTGTTCATGTACCGTTTTGGTTGGAGTTTGTACGATGACGACACCATTATAATATGTGCACATACCCAGTTTTGCATATTTCTAATGTATTATTATCATCTCAAGTTCATTTGAAATAAAACTGGAACACATTTGAGAGGTGACAGGTTTCGTTCTTATTTGTCTGAGGAGCAGATTTAAAGCGAAACACATCTGTCTCCATGGAAATGCATTCATTTTACTTTAGCATCATGTAAATTTACGAAAACACTGCGGTACATAGTAATCGTACAACAACACATAAATAAGCAAATACTTTTAAAGCAACATGAAGCGTTGAATTGCACAGCAGGCAGGAATGAGAATTTTGACCGGCCTGAATAACCTTGGTAATCGGATCGGATATGCATCATGGTCAATTCCATTTATTTCTTTTTTAATGATGTTTTCGAGAATTGGGTCCAAGCAGATTACTAAGTTTGACACCGTCAGGTATGTATCTTATCGCTAAAAAGAATACTCGCACAGCGTATTGCACTTCTGTGGAAAACGAACAGAAATTGGCAAAATTCCAGCCAAGTATTAAACTCGGGAGCGAGAGCGACTATGCGATTCTGTTCGGTTGGCATATTTTCAGGACAAATGCTTGTTTTAGTCTCTGGGAAAGTTAAACAATTTCATACGTTTTTTTGTGTCAAAAAATTGATGAGTATATTTATTATGAAAACGACGATGATGATCTACATATTCTAACATTATGAGCAGAGTACATACAGTACATAAAATATCGGACAAAATCACAAAAATATCAAAACAAGCGTAATATACGCGCACTACTGATAAATGCGTTATATTTAGGATTCGACGGATTGCGAAATAATATAAATTATTAGCCACTTATTTTGTGCGGATGTGAATTTTAAATTTGACAGCCGATGTAGACTGGACATTTTATGTGGTAAAACTGGGTTGAAAAAATATCGCCCTGGATAAGTTTTGATTTTCAAGTGTGATATATGTATAATTTAGAGACATTAAACAATTTTTTTGCAAAAAAAATCACAACGTGTTATGCCACTGAAACAGGCGCACATTAATGCAATCTGATGATAGGAGTTAAAGTATTTTAGGTATTTGTACCCTTGAGGAGACGGCATGATATTATGTATAATGAGACAATGAAAAATTAAAAAAGAATAAACACAGAAAAGAGAAAATCATTAATCTAAAAGACTAAGCCGACGCGGCAGCGGCAAGTGAGTCGATTTCACGTTGGATATTTTCTCTCGCTTTCGTTTCGTAACTTTCACGAAACACGGCTGTTGCGAATATGTTCGGGATTTGTAGGAACATTCGCAGAACCTGAGATGGTAAGGTGAAAAAAGGTAAATGGCATTTCACAGAATTATAAGGCTCCACGAGGGATCCACTAAAAACACGACTGCCTGACCCTTGAGGCCTGTC
Organism: Rhynchonema sp. JSB1_4; assembly: GCA_030248065.1. Classification (NCBI taxonomy): domain Eukaryota; kingdom Metazoa; phylum Nematoda; class Chromadorea; order Monhysterida; family Xyalidae; genus Rhynchonema; species Rhynchonema sp. JSB1_4. The sequence goes on along the minus strand of JASAMV010002654.1, from coordinate 14,237 downwards.
ACTCGCCGCAGCCACCTGCTTCCCATTTGGCCATCTTCCCGTTTTGATGTTGCGCCGTTCACTTATGATTGGTATTGAAAGATCACCCAGTAATGGATGGGATTTGCTCTTATGACCATTTGTCTGACTCGTAAACTGTAGTCGATCGGGCTTTCGCTTTGGTCGCAGTTCAGGCTTTGGCTCGCTATTAAGGTCGGTCCTACGGGAACACGATCGATGGGCATGATAACAAGGACAAGGATGACGGCGGCACGTCATGTCCAAGATTGCGGTACCTTTTCCCAGGGACCGGTTGGGTTTGGGTTGCAATGAGGGATGGGCTCGCTCGTAAGCATTTCGCCTTCGTTCGCTCTTCGCTCCGGAGCGAAGAGCGAGCGAAGCATTTGAGATTTCGCTCAAAAAGCGAAGAGCGATTCACTCTTCGCTCTTCGAGCGACAAGCGAGCGAACGTGTTGCGCAATTTTCGCTCTTTTTGAATTGCTTTTGTGCTTCTATTATATTTAACTATAATTGTGTGATTATTATCGATGAAGTATACCAGCAAAAAGAACAATTACGAACAGAATTTAATGAAAATGTGACTCCAATTTGACTTGCTTATAACGATGCAAGAGGCAGGAGAGACAAAAAATTGATTGCGGTTTCAGAGCGAAAAAATGAGCGATAAAGAGCGAAAATCGAAGTCGCTCTTTCGCTCATGGCGAAGAGCGAGCAAAGCTAATTTGAATTTTCGCTCAATGAGTGATGAGCGATTTCACTCTTCGCTCTTTGAGCGAAGAGCGACCGAAGCTAAATTTTTTTAGGAGCGAACCCATTTCTGGCGGCTATGTTTCAACCGAACATGACTTTCAAAAAAAGACAGCTCACCTTAGTTCGGTTCACAGCGTAGGTTTTGTCATCATAGTGACTGTATTCCTCGCGAATCTGTTGTCTGTAGATATCGTATTCTGAAATGAACATGAATGGATAAAGTATAGAAGGCAAAAATAGGCTTTGAAAAGATAAAAAAAAATACGCATACAATCTGAGTGCTGCAGCTGTGCCATTCACGCTTGGAGGCAAGCCTTGACTGCACGTCACGCACCTGCTTCACTCTCTCCCAGAATTGCCATGTCAAAGTCGAGGAAATAGTGAACATCGTCAGTGCCGTACTGGTCTTTGTTCAGGTGTGCATCTGTGCAATGGGATACGGTCGCTTCGATCAGGTCGCAAACGTAGGTGCCCTGAAATTGAAAGATATGGGCGCTGTTTTACTTATTTTCGTTCTCGGCTAGGAGAGACACGTCCATGGTTTGCCACGAATGGGCATGATAACAACAAGAGTGGCAGTGCTCTCGAAGCGCGCTCTGCTGGATCCAACTTATACATACTTTTTTCGAGTGGACGGAAGTTTAGGCGATGCCGCGTGGGTATGTCACTCGAAGAATGATTTGATACGTTGGTATTTTTAAATTTTTGCTCTTGTGAGTTCCTGATCTTTGACCTGCTTGTCGCTCCGGCTTCGGGTCCAACAACCGCAATACCATCGCAAAGGAGCCCAAACAATGTCAAATGGCTTGCTGATGATGACAGTGGTGTTTTTCGTCCAATTTATAGATTGGGTAGATTAGGTAAAACACAGTCAGTGATTCTTTGGTTGTCCCAAATCAGAGCTGCTTCCGATTGTCATGGAGGACCTACTCTTTCAAAATCGTCCGAGAACTTTATGTACCAACCGAATCGAGCGTTGTTTGCTTGGCGAAATCCCTGAACAACCGCGCGCTCTTGTGTTCGTTATCGGACGCATTCGGATCGTAGACCAGGCTGAAAACCTTTTCATAAAAACAAATATTTTCCAAATAAATCGAAAAAAAACGAGATAAATATAACGAACTCGTGAAAAAATATGGCGAGCGCGAACGCAAATCTGTCCTGAATGAGTGAATCCTTGTGATAATCGAACTGCTGGAACATTTTGTGAATATGCTCGAACGTGTGATATCTGGAAGAATGAAAACATTTTGTGTTCTTTTAGAAAAATTCAATCGGTGGGTTTCGCTGTCAAAAATGGTCAATTGTCGGGCGAAAAAATTTCGATACGAAAGAAGATAAATGCATAAGAATTTCAGGTATACCTTCTGTGAGGTTCGGTGTAGGCCGCTTTCAGTTTCTCCCACCATTTGTCCTTCACATCAGCGACCACAAAACTGGTCAGATCATTCCATCGCTCTTTCAGCTCCGTTGTCACGTCCATATCGGAGGTGGACATTTTTATTAACTTCCCAATTTTCAGTCTGTTGATCTGAACGAATAATTTCAGGCAATTCCGCATTTGTTTCCAACCTCAAAACACAAATTTTTCAAAAATACTTGAAATGAGGGAAAACCGAGAGACTCAGTGAGTTGGGAAATGATGCTTTCATTGAAACATTTCCCTCGCAGACATAGTGCACGCAGACAACCACATGCACGTATAGGGGCAGGGCAGCACACCACACACGCGCGTGGCACACAGCCAGGCTTTTGGAACTTGAGCTACTATTTTATTTCAGGTTTTTCGGACAAAGCGTCGTGCATAACGTTCTTTCCACACAAACTGTTCATTAAAATGTGTGTATACACAAAATGATGACAATTGATAAGATGACAAATGATACAAAAAATGATCATTAGCTATTGAAAGTGGATCAGGCGTCTCCAGGGTTGGGCAAAGAACGTTTTTTCCGAAAAATCGTTTTTTTTTAAAAAAAACGTTTTTTTAAAAAAAACGTTTTTTTAAACGCCCAGATGACCAAAATATGCCACCAAAAAAATTGGAAAACGCTCATGTTGGGAAGAAAACGTGGTTAAATGAAGTAATTCTATGTGTTCTGAGGCAAAATAAACGGGTTTCAACCCTTTTCTAGCGAGTTCTTAAGATCCCATAGCAGACCCGCATCATGGGACCAACTTTGGCTGGGGTCATCGTTGAAAATCAAACTCCGTATATCGACGTATCTCGACAAAGTAAAAATTGGTCGAAAATTTTTTGAAAAAAATGGGACAAAAAATTGATTTTCCTTGATGATCAGGGTACTTTCCCTGAAAAATCAGGGAAAATCAAGGAAATTCAGGATTTAAAAAAACGAAAAACGACCCAGGCGTTTTTTTTAAAAAAACGTCGTTTTTTTAAGAAAAAACGCCGTCGTTTTTTTTGCCCAACCCTGGGCGTCTCAGCTCAGAATACTTGGGTCAATATCAGGCGTCTCCACAGATTAAAATTAGTCATGCAGGCAAGTTGCCACAAGCTCATTTAAGTTTACCAACGCTCTTGTGTTTGTTCAATACATTATCGGTGAGCGTACATAGTGGCACATCTTACTGTACCGAAATGTAATACAATCTGGTTGGCACATTTACCTGGGAGGCATTTCACTTAATTTTGATAGGCAACCGGGCAGCACGTTTGCTGGGAAGGAAGAAACGGAAGGAGAAACGCATGTTCTGGACGCAAAGGTACACGATCGAAAAAAGCTGTGTGTCTGGCTTTGTCGCTAATGTGGTGCAAAATGTTTTAGTGATTCAGAAGCTCTATTCAAATTTTCAACATATGCTGCGGCTTTATTGCTTCAGGCTTATCTACAACGGGAGCAAATCACGAAAATAATCTCGGCTACTTACTGTAGAAAATTCCCAAATTTTTAGATTTGAACCTTGGGGACAAGAAAAGAACTTATATACGTAGGTATAGCCGGCACTGACGTTGAAACAAAACGTGAGCGGAACACATTTGAAGCTTCTGTGTCTGCTGCGTGCGGGTGCGGCTGAATTCCCTTGCATTGCGCCCTGCATGACGCTCTGCCGCGACACCCAGCTTCCTGAATGTATGTACACATGAACATTTCAGGTTCCAAACGATACAGTTGCAACCATAACAAACGGTACCCGAATATCTACAATAGTGTCCATGCACAACAGTGTATCAGCCTCCATAAATACACCCCTCCCACCCATATGACCGGCTGGCCATGGTTGTTGTTTCTGTTTTGTTTCTCGCAATGTTCTCTTTCAATCAATAAACCCAACAAGCAGCCCAGCAGCCACACAAGAGCGTGAGAGCATCTTTTCTATTATGTGTGGCTTCTGTGTGGCTTGGGAATGTCGTGTCTCTGTTCTGTATGGCATGTCTTACTGTCGCCGCTACAGCTTTTAAATGGTCCGAATCTTGCGCTCTTGCAAAAAAATGTTTGCTGGGACTGGTTCGGGGGCTGATGTTAACTGAATGCAAGTACATATACTATCCCGAAACTGTCGAACTCCATCCAGGGATACAACACCGTAGTCTTTGAGCTGAATCTTGAATCCTCCAGAAAGCCCTGATAGTAATGAGTCGGACGGGCACGCAAATGACGATTAAGTTTTCTGAAGTACTACAGTCACATAAAAAAGAGCACGAAGTTCAAACAGTTATGTTGTTGATGGCGAAGCAGAACACGCACCTATACTGCAACAGTTACCTTGGGTACCGCTGGCGTTTATAAGTGTGAGCAACGGATATCACAGAATAATTTATTGACATTTTAAAGACCTTGATATCTACATTATCATTCATTCAGTCTGACTTGCTTCACTTACTCGCATCGATATATTGTATTCAACATTAGCCACATCACTGATTGAAACATCAGACAACTGGTTCGCAGACGAGTACCGGTCCTCCTCAGTGTGGTAAGTGGTCGGTGGCAACCACTGCACATGAGGGGAGGTACGATAATCACCGGAGTCCGCCGAATTTAGACTTCGCTCTGGGGATGCGGTAGTGTCATTTGACTGACCGCTGCTTGGACGTTTCTTGTTGTTGTCGTTAGTTGAAGACATTTGCGATGAAACGTCGCTTTGCGTAGAATCGGGTCGGTCCGGTGGTGATTTGACAGCTCTGCAATGATTGGCCTGTTTTCATGGTATATCAGCCATCGTCAGTGCGGAGCGACCCAATCAAACTTGCAGCCCACCTGCCACGCTTAGGCGATTCCGACTTTCTATCCTTGTTCTTCTTCGTGAAATGCAGCGTTGGCGCCTTGTATTTGGGCACTAGTGCATCTGGTGACACCACTGTTAGACGACCTTTGACGTTCTTGTAGTGCAAAACACCATGGGATGATTGTAGTGCACTGCGATCCGGGGTGTCGGGTTTCGCACGTCTTATGGTTGACTGAAACATTAGCCAGCTCGCTTCAATCAATCAATTAATCAGCCAATCAATAAATAAATAATCGATCGATGAACTTAAACCTGTGCCGAATCGGGTGTGCCTTGTCGATCACTAGACCCGATCATTAGTCGCCTGTTTGTGAACGAAGTTGACTTTTGATTATTGGACTTTGGTGAATTATATCGTTTGCGTGAAACATCAGCAAATGTGATTGATCGACGTCGTTCATTGCGAGCTGAGTAGGATCGGCGCCTACCGTTGTCATGTGCCTGGAAAAAATATAGTCCAGCTTGATGTTACATTGTTTACTGCTGTTTACATGCGCTGAAAACGGCTAATTAATATGTGGTCAACTCATGTGGTCAACTAAGATTATCACATTCATCACATTCACTATCACAAAATGTGATTGTAAACAAAAATTTGTCCTCATTAAGCCCAAAATGGACAAGTATAAGTCCAGCTTAAGACATCCGATACATGGTGGTGAACCAGGGAGTCGTCAGTAAATGACCGAGAAGCATGAACTTACAGAATAATCCGACAGATCCGTTGATGCTGTGTGCACCCCCCTTTCAAATTCTGTGTACGCGCCATAAATCGACTGGCCGCCCGTCGACGGGGGAGGGGTGTCGGCCGTGGGATGCCATTGTGAATGTTCGCCGTAGAAAATGTAGCTGGAAAGGTGTATAATTCATTGAATGAATGAGTGTAAGATTGATTTTCGTAAAAGAGCTAGCGGAAGAGCAAGCTTATTTTTTGAACCGAAATTATTCACAGGTCATCATGGTACGGTCGCACTGACTATGAAGGAAAAAAAATTGAAAAACTGTCCCCAACGTTTTCCCATCCAGCATCTGTTTGGCGTCCGTGATCTCCTTTCTGCCATCTTCACTATAGATGCGTCGTTCATCGCCGTATCCCACCCTGAATTTCAGGGACAGTTCATTGTACAAAAGTTTGAGGTCACGATATTTTTCCGGAATGATTTTCAGTGGGACGCGTTGTGGATCGTCGTGCTCTTTCTTGAAGAACACTGCTCGCATTGGAAGAGTCATGGCTTTGAGAGATATACAAGTGAAGAGGTCCTGGTGCACTCTTGGATGTGTGTGTCCATCAAAAATATCACAAGTGACCCTTGATGGTTGAAAGTTTTGTTCCGAAGAATTTTGAGTCGGGGTACTTTTAACAACGCTTCGACACAGAAGCAAGAAAAGGCATGTGTACGCAAACTTGTTCATTGTTTGCTTGCGTGGTGATGCGTGAACTATAATTGGGCAGAAAGCTGTCCACATACAGTTTTGTGTGTATATAATTGTACATTTGTGTGTGACCCTGGTGTTCGTTCAGTCCATTGTTATTTGCATTCACGCCTTGTACCTCGGCTTAGTCAATTCGCAAAAGTTGCAAGAAGGGGACGATATACATACATATACATTGCATTAACATATTTTAGAATCTTAACACAAAGGTACATAACAGGGACAAAGCCAAAACTTGATTATTCAACACGGCCGCGTTCCTTAGCTTTGAGCAGGGTTGGGCAAAAAACGTTTTTTTTTCAAAAAAATCGTTTTTTTTTAAAAAACGTTTTTTTAAAACGCCCAGATGACCAAAATATGCCCCAAAAAATTGGAAAACGCTCATGTTGGGAAGAAAACGTGGTTAAATGAAGTAATTCTATGTGTTCTGAGGCAAAATAAACGGGTTTCAACCCTTTTCTAGCGAGTTGTTAAGATCCCATATCTGACCCGCATCATGGGACCAACTTTGGTCATCATTGAAAGTCAAACTCCGTATATCGACGTATCTCGACAAAGTAAAAATTGGTCGAAAATTTTTTGAAAAAAAATGGGGCAAAAAAATTGATTTTCCTGGAAAATCACGGTACTTTCCCTAAAAAATCAGAGAAAATTAAGGAACGTCGTTTTTTAAGAAAAACGCCGTTGTTTTTCTTTGCCCAACCCTTGGCTTTGAGACGGGTTGCGTGATGTTGAAGTATTTTTAGCATCTGCGTTTTAGTTTTAACAAAAAATCTACGTTTAGCCGACTGTTGTTGATCGTAAGAGGCTAAAAATACCGGGTTTCTGCTACTGTCAGGAGCAGGTTTAATGTTGGCACAGCTGGCTGTGGTGCTAATGCGCCGCCCGCCCCATCCATGCAACTGACATGGTGTGGGATAACTTCTCCAACTACACATCATATTATAGATCTTCAGTTTCGATTCCCCTGGGTTACATTTCAAGGACCTTTATAAAATATCACGTGGTTGGCAATGTTGGTGGCATCCTTTTGCAATGATATGCAAGTGATGTTATGTCTTCCAGTTTGACAATCGTTTGATTTCGGAAGAAATGAAAGAAAGAAATTACATATAAGATAATAAAATGTCAGCTCACGGTTCGGATAAAATTTTTTCGCTGGCCTATGCCTCGTTTTTTTTAACAAGCCGTCATTTGAAAAGTGGCGCGATATTTTTTCATTTTCTGCCCGGCCCTTGAGAGGGTATAATTTCTTGTTTTAGCAGTTTTTCTCAAGAGCGCCGGTGGTGTCTCTGCCAGGTTAAAGCGAAGTGACTGGCCCACCAACCCATACCTTCCCATTAAGGTACGGGGCGCACTCAAAACCACGTGTATTTGAAACGATTGTGGCGGGCTCCCGACAGTTTCAAAGTCACGTAAAAATTGGGAAACGGGTCGCGGAGATGTGTCATTAAACTCGCCTTTATTCCGAGTTTTATTCAACAGTGGAAGTCTGGAACTTTGTCGTTTGACACCATTGTTTCAGTTTCTGAGATTGTGAGCTTTGCGCAAGGCCACCAAATTCAGAGGGCCTAAACTACACAAACCCTCCAGGATAAACAGCTTTTGTGACGTGACTTACGAATGACTTAAGATGATCTACTCACACATACAACCTTAAGTCGTTGGAGGAGTGTAACGTATCCCGTTGGCTGTTTGTTTAGCATTCCATTACACTGAAGCTTACACGTAGACACAACAAGCCCGTCTAACGTCAGTGGCTAGAGGAAACGGTTAAGGTGGAGTTATACTTGTCCTCATGTGGACATTTTGTCCACATGGACAAAACTTCGTATTCATCATATTTTGCGATTGGTTGGAGCAAGAGCTTCGAAAATCGTAACAGTTGTTCAGCAGGTTTGGGGGAACAACTAGTATGCTGGTCAAAGGTGAAGTTTCAACAATTGACAAAATACGACCGGAACAATGATTTGTCCATGCGGACAAAATGTCCACATGAGGACAAGTATAACTCCACCTTTACACTGTAACAAGCGGACAGCTATACGTGTAAATGTGGGCAACCTTAAGGATGGCGCATTGGGCACCTTTTGTTTTGACGCTCAACTTTGAATGCGCAATGAGGCAGAAGAAGGCTCGCTGGCACGCAAAGGCACGCTCGATATAAAATAGTGGACGCAATAATGCACCTTGATCGCGTAGGTTGTGTTCCGTTGAAATAGCGGAATTTTTTGGCTTTCGTTCCCGAAGGTTTATCTGGGTCCCACATGTGCTATTGCGAATGTTGTCGTGTTCGCTCAGGTTTTTTTCTTCAAACCGTTCGCTTTGGTATATTTAATATTGCCATTTTATTTGTTGTTTTATTTGGTTTTAACATACAGTGGATTAGTTTTCGGTGATTCTTCAGATGTGGGCGTAAAATTCTCACAGGTTGAGTTTGTTAGACAAAGGCGTCAAGTTTATATCGTTCATGTTTGCCAAAACGCTTGTTTTCGACCAACATATAATTCACTCACACCCACACGTTGCAAAATATGCACGGCTCATCGTATGTATAGTCCACCCACGCACTCATGAGACGAATTATTCTGAAGTTGACTTGTACGGATCCAATAGTGTTCCGGTTCCATGTATTTCGGAAATGAAAGAAAGAGAAACGCAAGTATTTTTTTTAAAAACATGCTCTCTACCTCGGTGCGTAAATTCCCTTTTGACTCCCAAAACATTTGTGTGTTGAACAACGCTGCTGTTCGCGTGAGCACGCAACAAATTGAGGTCAGCCAGCTGGAGCTTGTCATCAACTCTCTCACCACAATCTCTTTCTTTTGTTTGCGAAAAACCCGTGTAACCGGCGCATTTTTTAATCTGGCCAAACAAGCTTTAAAAAGAGTCGTCTCATGAGCTAGTGGTTGGACTATAGTTTGTCAGAATGTTTTATCGTGTTTCACAAACGTTATCAGCATTGAAACTGATGTCATACATAAAAGGTGAGAAATTGGTCGTTTCAGCGCACAAAGGCTTTATGTTTTGAACGGAAACAAATTCAGGGAATTACGCGCATCACTCAGTTCTTTTCGGTTCACACTGGCACGAAACTGGTACCGCTACTTACTGTCGCATATTTTGGTCGTGGCAACATTTTTTCAGTTATATAGGTACGGTCACTCTTTTTAATTTTTTATCATTATTTGGTATTCCATGGCACTTCACTTTCACTTTGTACCGGACAGTTAATCGCTTCAACTATGGCCAGACTAACCGCATTAGAGCAACAAAAATTAAAACCTGTTTTTAGTGATTCGATATGGAGTCAGTTAAACATTTGAATGTAATTTTAGCATGATTCGTTTACATTTCTCACCGTAGTATGCCCACTATTTTGTGTGATGTATCCTCGAACACAAGTAAATTCGGCAGCTATACGTAGCAAGAGTAACCTGGTACACTCTAGTAGTCTGAAGTCGCTAACACGCATGGCATGGCTTAGTCTTGCACAATCGATTCAAACTATATGTAGCATGCCTGCATCTGGTCATGTGTGTAGCTTGCGGGTCCTATGTTCAGTATTCAGTCCCGCCCTGGCTGTGCGCTTATTTGCACACATGTAGTCTCCTGGCTGGCCATAGCTTGCATACGTGCAAGAGTGCACAACTATAAAGTCCACACGAGCTAGTATGTATGTACGCGATAGCTCCCCGCTTTTATGTAGTACTTTGGTTCTGTGTGCGCTGCTTCAACCACGTGGGGCATAAAGGATTGCGTCAGTGCTATGGTAAACAGGACATCATGTCACGTCAGAGACCTTGCTTTTGGCACTTCGATCCTTGGTATGTTGGTCATTTTGTAAAATTGTTTGTATCCAGTTCGGAAATATATGTCAGTATATCTGACAAATGTGTAATAATTCAATTTGTGACACTACGGGATTGCAATCAGGCATTAAGTTCAATATATTTATTTGAACGATAAAGAATTTGTGTATGCCTGTTTCGCAGCGGGGCGATCAAAAATATTGAAATTGACATTGATATTTGAAAAAAACCGGTTGCTTTTTATTTCAAGTCAGACTAATGCTCGGACGAATTATCCATCCCCACTCAATCGTTGGTCCAAATAAAATGATCTATCATCCAATGTATGGTGGTGTTTTCCTTGGGGTTTTTGTTTTTTTTTTTGGGGGGGAGGGACCGTGGTGGTGGGGTCACGGCTGCGGTTTTATTTGATATTCTGTCACTGTTTGTCTGACATTCAAACCAAATATACACTGCATGACATCAAATAGCGGTGTTTTTCGTTTTCATGCTTTACGTGTCCTTCATGCCCGTTTTAAATTCAAGGCCGTTCGAGTTTGCCTCCACATTTGAGCTGTGTGAGGTACATAGGTGTAGGTAATGTATGGCATACCTTTTTTCAAACTGGCCGCAGCCACATTAGATAATGACCGGGTTCGACCATACATTTATTTTTTTGAGTTGAACTGCCCTTATTGGCTGGCAGCCAAATACGGAGTGTCTAAGAATTTAGAAACAAATCTTTTTCCAGATATATTTTTAAAAAAATATACATCAACTCATCAAATATAAAAAGAGAGAAAATCGCCAACATGACGAGCGAGGGATCGTATCGAATTGCGACCAACGATAACCAAGAAATGGAAAGGTTGACCAAAGAGGGCACAAAGGTTGATGACGAAGAAAAGCCGATTGATATGAAAGAGATCGAGGTTGGACTTTTTTTGGGTTTCGATGTCTTTGCATTCGATTAATGCGCGTTATTCGTTTGTGTGACGGTCAAGTCTCGTGACCCAGATTTGTGCTCGGAAATTAAGACTCGGGGATATTATACTTTATATATCCAAGTCTTCGAGCCATGCTTACGTGAAACCGGCGTGAGCCCTGGATCCTCTGGTTTGAAGTTTTGGGTTTGAATCCGAAACGGCGCTCAGCAGGAACGGTATAGACATTCGTTCTGATGCCCTTCATTCTCTACATTCGGTCGCTTGTGGTGAACAGAAAGTACACCGCCCGTTTTGCCTAATTTTAAGGGGTTCGTGGTGCATCAGGTCATCGTCAGTGTGACCTCTACCAAAAGATGCTTATGTAGGTAAACTTCCAAAAAAAGTCCAAGCTTTATTATTGCATCATGCCCATGATGACGTAATCGGCACCCACGTGGTTTCTGTTTGCATCAGCCAGGTCTCTCGAGCATGATGTAATTCATAACAGAATGCCCACATGACAACAAAAGCTCCTTAGTCATCGTGCCACCTTGGCTATTGTTGGCGCACAGCCAACTCCTGGACAAATGTACAGTACAAAGGTATACCCGTCCAACTACAATGCACCCGGTATGAGTTTAAGCTTTAGCTTCGCGTTGGGATAGCACAAGAACAAGCAAACCGAACCCACTCAGATCGTGCAATCACCAACCATTGACAGCGATCCAAATGCACAACACAGTATCAGAGCAGCAATACATGCACAATGTGACAAAAATGCAATATCAATCTTATCAAAGTGTGAAGGTCTTGATCGATAACACAGTAAATCTTGATGCACAACTATTGTAACAACTTCCTTTCAATTTCAGGGTCGTGTTACGCTGTCAATGTTCTTCGCCGCGTTCGTGTGCGCGATGGGCAGCTCGTTTCAGATGGGCTACAACATCGGCGTGGTGAACAATCCGGAGAAGGTATACACGTTGGACACACCCTTTAAAGAAAGTTTAAGATCACGGCAGGCCAATGGCGTGTGGATTATCCTATAAACGTCAATGATGGGCATGATAACTAGACAATGGAATATGACCGTGTTTGTGGTAGCGCGATCCGATCGGTCATGGTTCATGTGACTTTGTTTGTATTCAAGACAGTATTTCAAGACTTATTAGCATTGACCGGTGAGAAGTTGGCTCCCAGCCGCCACATACAGTATGAACAAATTTTACGCTGCTTTTCTCAAATGCAAATCCAGCTTGCAAATCAGAATTACGTCATTTGCAAAGCATACTGTCCCAGCGGACCATCAGATCATCATCAGTATTTCAAACCTTCACCAAAACCGCCTTAAAAAAACTCCAGGTGGTTCGCGCATGGATCGGCTGCCAGTTGAACAACCACACCGTAAGCGTCGAAGATGACTGGACCGAATGTTGGTACGACGACACGGCTGACAAGGATATTCCCGTTCAGCCACCATGGTCAGCCACGAATACGTTCATTTGGTCGGTCATTGTGGCCATATTCTGTGTCGGTGGAGTTATCGGAGGTCGGTTGAATTGTTGATGGTTTTTGGACAGCAATCTATGTATATTGACCCATTTATTTTTTGCGACCGCCATTTTTAATTAACGATACTAACGGTAAATAATTTTGGTTCAAATTTTCGAGCACTAATGCCCCCGTTAGAATCATGATAACAACAGATCAAAAATTGACAGCCACAAAAACTTGAAAAATCAAGGTTTGAAAAATGCACTTCAAAATCACAGGTCTGATGTCGGGCTGGCTGGCTGACCGTATGGGTCGCAAGGGTGCAATGTTGTTCAACAATATTTTCGCGCTGATTGGCGCCGTGCTGATGTTTGCCGCAAAGTACACGGGCACATATTGGACACTGTTGTTGGGCCGATTGGTTATCGGATTCAACAGTGGTATGTGGAAGTTGGGGATGAGGGGCTCGGTCCAGAGTCAGGAATCTGGTTCGCTTTTCATTACAATGACTTTGCTGTGACACGGAAAAAGGCGTGATTATATTAACCAATGAAGACTTGAAGTATGGTCATAGAAATCAGCTCAGATGCGTCTGGATTCGCTTGTATATCGAGTGACAGTCCAAAGAACATTCGAGCGGTTTGAAATTCTAAGCCGAAAGCTCGCGGAATGTCGTATCGGTGTCAGCCTGGAATCTTGTCGTGTTTGAATCCACATCTAGTTTTTTTACCAGAGCTCATTACGAGTCTATTTTGAATTAATCAGCCCTTTTCTCTCATGAAACGTGTCGAAAACCTGTTGATGCCATCGGGTCCATAAATTGAGGTCATCCGAAACTTTACACAACCGATCTGATCTATGTATGTACGTAACTTCAATATGTAACCGATCCGATCCGTTGACCAAGTTCGATCTACCGAATGGGTACACAACAATTATTGGTCCGCTCCCTCCGTCCAGGTCTGAACAGTGGTCTAGCGCCGATGTACCTAACCGAGATCAGTCCCGTGAACTTGCGTGGTGCGGTGGGCAGCATTGCACAGCTGGTGGTCACCATATCCATATTGACCGCACAAGTGCTCGGCGTGTTCATGGATACCGGACCGCTTTGGCCGTATTTGTTTGGTGAGTTTTTGATGGGGCCACGACCCGTTTTCACAGGCGGACGGACGGTGCATCGGGTCATCGTCAGTGCGAGTGCACCAGAAGAAAACATATCAGCTGGTTGTCGCGTGCACTGTTTGCGCACAGTTATCAAACGATCTGGTTACACCAATGGTTTTCGCTCAGATGATGTGCTGGTTTGTGAAAACAGACCTGCTGAGTTCACATAGGTATTACTTGGTTTGCTGATGCTTCATTAACGTTCATTAATTAAATGAGCGTTACGTTAAGTCCACTCATCAAACCAATCACTGAGAAATTGCGAACCTAATTTTTTCACGCAGGTCTCACCGCCGTCCCAGCCATCTTCCAAGTGCTCGCCCTACCATTCTGTCCCGAATCACCCACCTACAATCTCGTCATCAAAAATCTGGTCCGTTTCTTTTTTCAATTTCTTTTAATTTGGCAATAATTTACTAAAGTTTTATTA
>JASAMV010002652.1:0-25683 GCA_030248065.1 Rhynchonema sp. JSB1_4 | reverse complement strand
CCTCGCATAGCAGGCTTTTAGAATAAAGGCGCGTTTATTGACTTTAGGTGCGCTTAGTTAAATGCCCAACATGCGTCTTAGCCACAACTGCCTAAACCTGTTTTCGTTGAGCAAGTTCAAGTCCGACCCAAGTCAAAAGAGCCCCCGAGAACAACTTTGATCCACACACAACACGGACACAAAGATCGCCCATGACCAACCCATTGGTAGCGCTTCTTAATCTTCATCTTCAAGTAGATCTCGATGGGGATAACGACGAAAGAGAACAAACTGGACGACGTCGTTAGCGAACGGCTGATGCATGGCATTAGTTGATCGCGCCCTCGCCTTGAAAACCAGGCAAAATATATATGGACTGGCGCCATACTTGTGCTAGTGCAGCCCCACATGACCACGGCAGATGGAGAAGTTTGATGCCGCTTGGATATGGTTGTCTTTTTGCTATATCATACACATCCTTGCAAGATCAGGCACTTACCATTGGCTGATCAACCAGAGCGTCACCAGATTGACAGGTGCGCTGATCACCAGCACAGCGTGGAATGTCGCGATCTCCACGTGGGGAAACGGCGAGTCACCGATTGGGTGCATGGCGAAACATCACTGAAATGATCGTTTCTTGAACGCTCACAAAAATGAATGCTGTTTTTGTCAGGTTGTTGTTCTGTTATATGTTGACAAGATATGGATAATGGGATTTAATGCACGGATTTGATGAGCACGTGTTTAACTTATTCACAAGACTCAAAAATAAAAGTGCCAGCAGCTGAGAACTGCAAGCTGCAGTTTCCGATGCGAAATGGCTTAAAAAACGGTTATGCCGCGCCATTTATGGGCTACGTTTGTATTTTGTGCCGAGACACTAAATTTTATTGCTGTTTTTAGCCATTAGCCCGGAGACGAGAATCCTTCTCGATGAACAAACAGATAAAGCTCGCAGTGGTTCTTCCTGTTGTTACAAAGCAGCTTGAGCAAAACAGGTACCTTCGTATGCGGCCTGATCAGACCACTACTATATGTGCCGGAAATGCCAAACATGTCCTCCGGGGCTTATTTCGGACACATTTCGGATTTGAGATTACAGAGAATACGATTTCCTGAAAAAAGCCCCACTATGTATGTATAAGCATATTGAAACATCGCTGAAAATAACCATAGATATGGCTTATTTGGAAAATCTTGCGAATTAGCCTCCACTCGGGACTCATTCGGGTGGGGACTTACATATATGTCATTCTCCGGTAGTTCCGTTCTCGTGTATACAAACTGATGTTTAGTATTGCGCGCGTTAACTGTGCCGTTTTATTGAAGTATCTCAACTGTGATTGAAAATATGGCAATCAAATTAGTAAAGTGACATGGGCCCATGTCAACAATTAAAAATTCTACATGCAAACGTTTGCAGGTTTCCGAACAAGGCCACGACCAGGAATGGGATATGAATGATCACAAGAAGGCACAAAATATATCTTGTATCATTTTCTTGTATCACGACATTTAACACGCACAACAGTCACCGCCGCAGTTGCAGGTGCACTGGCCGATATCTGCCACGAATTTTGTGCACGACCGCATCCAATACCTGCGCCAGAACCACGGCACTGAAAACACGGTCATTAATTTTTCATGAACCATATTCAGATTTTGCGCCTGCTTATAGTTACCTCCAACGCAGTTTGCCACACAGTTGCATTTCTCGTTCGCACATGTATGGAAGGTTGTGTAGCTGCCGCTGAAAAATTCAATTTGCATAGGGAAGTGGTCAAAATTTAAACATACGCGTGCATGCAGTCGGTAGGCATGCTATTCTTTTTATTAGATGAACCATGTACTCATACCCGCAATTGGTTTCGATGCACCTCTGATAGGCAGCGTTGGAGTCACAACTGAAATTATTTTGGCACAATATAAAACTTTTTTTGGGCAGGCGTTTTGGGTGTTTTTTGTTAACAAAGGTAAACCTGGGGTCGGGAAACGGATTGTAGATCACACCGCATTGGTCGTAGCAATCTTGATAACCCGGATAGGTCAACGGACGAATGTATGAACCACACCCGGAGCTGAAAGTAAAAAGAATCTTAAAAAATAATCATAAAAAGAAAACATCAACGCACACACCTGACAGTGCAAGCCATAATACAATCGTGCTGTTCAGCCATCTCAACATCACAGTCCTAGAATATGGGCGAACGCGAACCATATTATTATACGTGCTACTGAACAAACAGTAAACGGCGAAAAGTGCGTGAATTAACCCAAATGGTACTTAGGTAAATAGCTTACCTGAGCGACGGCCATTGTTATAAGGCACAGCAGGACACAAAGCTTGAACATTTTGCTTCGATCTTAGTGCAAGTTTTTTTTGCAAAACCAAAAAATATAAACCAGACTTAAAAAAGTCAATTCAGAAATGAATGTGGGAAGAGGACGTTGGATTTCAAATATGGGTGCTATGGTTGGCGAAAAAAACCGGATATGAGCTTTGATCATCCTGGGTGGTTAATCTCTTCTATTAAGGGTTGTTACCGAACTCGGTGATTACTGGTGAAGCTGATCATTATGCTTGCAAACAAACAGTGTGAGTTTTTGGGAAAATAATATTGTTTGTGTCGTTTTAGTTTTATTTTACTGGTGGCGAATGACAATCGGTATATTGCGGGCTGCAAATGCATACTTTTCGATATTGTATATAATCGTGCTTTTTTAGATTTCACGATCTGATCGTAAAGTGCCCTGGTAAAAAGAATAACACAGCATACGTCAGAGTGCATGCTTGGGAGCACTTCCTGGCCATACCTCATACATACTTTGAAACATCATAGTCTGTGCACCAATATCAAAAGTCTATGGTCACGTGATGCAGGGTTTTTGAGCGAATTCGCACACTCAAGTCTGATCTATGTAGCTTGCAGGCGCTGGGCAAAATCTGGCCAGGGACACGTATCCTACTCTCTCCCTACGCACTTCTGCCTTTTTGTTTTTCTCTTCTGCTCAAAATAACACTTCGAGTGTTACTTCCAATTCATGTAACACTTTGCATTTGTAGTTTCCATCGTAGCTTTATAACACTTTGCTGTTATTTTGAAAACTACAATAGCCGATTGTTAGTATGCAACATTCCACTTGCGAGAGAGTTGGGTGTTCGGAACAAGAATTGGTGAGCTTCGGTTTCAGGATCAACAAACAAACAAGCATTTACCACCTGGTCTGACAAATTGTCTTGTATCACCTGCTTGTATCGCTTTCTTCCAATACGCACAACAAATGGTGACCGGGCGTGCCCCTTCCTTTCTGATCGACATCCTAAAATATTGGTATGGGGGAGATGAGATGCCGTTCATTTGCCGTGTGCCCGTCGACCACAAAAAGACCCAGCTCGTTTTCGTAGTTTGTGCACTACTGCGCATATGGCAGTTGGTGATGATTACCCTCGTGTTGGAGTCGTTATTTCATTCGAATGCACAATCCTGAAATATCTACACACAACCACGACTAAACAATAATGAAATTTGACCGAAATATACCGATAGAGCGCATATGAACGGATGTCAGCAATGGACACGATAAAGAAATAGTCGAACACGTAACTTTGGCGGCATCTCATAGCTCCACGCAGACAGAATCGTTCTTCAATAGATCGCACATTTTATGACGAAACATGACAAAATCACCCAAAACGAACAAAACAACTAGATACCGTGAAATCAATCACACAAGCCCAAAAACATGACTGTTCATCAACCTCGGTGGTTGGCCAGACTATGTGTTCCTCAGTATTTGGTACCCAACCATGAGATAGATGCGGCAGAATCCAAGCCAACTTGTGGCGCGCAAAAACACGCACTACGGTTCAACACCAGTTCAGTTCAGTTTCATTTCGCACTCTATAGGAACATATATACAAACGCGAATAGACGTGAAAACCTGCGATATTTGAAACAAACAAGGAACTTGAAACGAGCAGGAGACCAAAGATGATAATATAATATAGAAAAAGGAACAAACATAATGATGAAATTAAACGTATGCAACGGATTGGTTGATCAGCATCAGACTGAACGTTTTCTCAGAAAGCAAAAATGTTTTAAAGTCATCAAGTTTGCCATAAAAAAGTTGATCACCCCAGCTAGGGCACGACCAGATAGATCCGAAACACGGAACCAAAACACAATTTTTTCTACGAGCGTGTTCCGGGTTTTTGAAAAAAAACCCGAACCCTGAACCACAAACCATGATATTCGTGTTTCAGTTTTGCTACGTTATGTCTGACGTGGTCTGCCGACTCCATGACCTCCATTGGTTAGTTTTTTTTGCAAGCCGCAACGAGACATACTACCACAAAGCATAATGTAAAGGCCTAACTATTCTTCGTTCTCTCAGAGAACATGGAACAAATTCTCGCGCGCTGATTGGTCCACGTACGTATGTTCAACAGCCAATCGGCGCGCGAGAATTTGTTCTTTGTTCTCTGAGAGAACGAAGTATAGTTAGGCCTTAACACGTGCATTCATATCAGGCGGACATCGTTTATTTGTTTGGACGAGAACACAACAGCACGATTTGGAACAATGACACGAGCGACAATATGCAAAGCAAATGGCGCCGCCATACACATGGTAAAAAAATCAAGGATAGACGCATATGACGAACTCGTAACCTAAATAATTTGTGACCAAGTAAACTAATTGACTCGGTAGGCATGAAGAGAACATGGATAGAAATATACAAAGACGCAAAACACTTGATAAACGTAAGCAAATCTATTTGGTTCTTTCAAGGGGTTAAGAAACGCCAATCAAATCAATTTTAGCAGAATGCTAGAATCTACATGGGGTTAACAAACGACAATATGGATCAAGCTTACATAAAATATAGTTTCCCCAATGTTGGTCGGAAAGCGCAGAGACCTACAATTATGTGTTTGGATTAACACTGCCCCCAAGTGGCATTGCCGCTTGCCAATGAGTATGGCAAATATAGCACGTCGCATGTCCGTGTGACGTGTCACATAGAGCAGAATGCTACATGGGGTTAACAAACGGCAATATGGATCAAGCTTACATAAAATATAGTTTCCCAAAGTTGGTCGGAAAGTACAGAGACCTATGTGTTTGGATTAACACTGCCCCCAAGTGGCAGTTGCCGCTTGCCCGTGAGCATGGCAAACATAGCACGTCGCATGTCCCTGTGACGTGTCACATAGAGCAGAATGTTACACATAGGGTTGACAAACGACAATATGGACCAGGCTGACATCATATAGTTGCCAAATTCTGTCTTCAAGAAAATCGATGTGAGGATCTGCAGCACGGTCGGCACTATTTGAAACAGAAGTGTGCAGGTGGCCGACAGTCCCAGGGTTACGGTAATGCGGCGTTGTGTGGCTATCTGTGATGCGAGTACGGTGGCGTGCTGCTTCGTCTCGGTGTTCATCTTGTGCACATAGCGTTTGTACAACAGCGGAATGGCCGTGTAGAGCAGCACACTTGCCACGCCACTTAACATGCGTGATGCCATTAGGAACAGAGTGACCAGCCGATTGCCAATGGTCGAGCCCGTTTGACACAGTGCTGACGTGCTGGCCAGCGGGCGGTTCAAGCCGACATACAAGTAACCAGCAAAAGACAAAGCACTCGCCAAAAAGAACAACGCACACACACGCCACACTGCTTTCAGACTCAATCGCAAATATCGCACAGGCCACGCAACAGCAACGAAGCGTTCAAGACTGATCAACAGCAACATGTTGCCCGTGAGGGGATAGGCCATGGTCCACAACAGGGCCGGCGACGAGACCATACAATGCAAAGCGGTGACTTCGGTGGCGGCATTGCCTGACAACACTGTGCGAGTTCGGTCGATTGCTGAGGCGAACAGGGCGATGCCTGCAACAACAGAGCTTGATTGGTCTACTGTATATCTATAGCTGTGTGTGCTGAACAACAAGTGGCGGATCCAGTCTTCGGCCAAGGGGAGGGGCAAATCCCAATAGTGATATTTATCTCCGTGCATGTTTGGTTTTGCAAAACAACGTTTCTATATATCCAGTGCTTGTTTATAGTTGGTCAATGTTAAGCCAATTATACCACACAATGAACATACGCGCACTTGTTGCAAAACGCGACAGCCGAATTTAATAGAAACGGTTGTTTCGACGCTTTAAGTGTATTAATTAGAGTGAAAATATACTGCGATTTGGGTTTTTTTCCTTCCTTTCTCCGCAATGTGCCCCCTTCAGGGGTCACTTGACCAAAGGAGGGCCTAGGCCCCTGTGCCCCTGGATCCACTAGCGCGACCAACATTAATCATCATGGCTGACATCAGGGCTCGGCATCCTCGTAATTGGTAGAAAATGACTTTGGTTGTGCTCTGCTTTGAAATTAATGTTGCGTATCACACGCCACTGTGAACCACCAACAACCACTGAATATTGTGTACAAGCAATACTGGGTTACCTGGCTGAGGTTTCCAGCGTGTTGTTTTGTAAAAAAAGCTTAACTGCTGCAGGACATCAAACCGCAACGCCGGTCCTGATGATGCGCCAGCAAAGTGCATTTCACTCCAGATTTGTTTTATGTCAAACAAATCGGTAGAATAGGAACTCAAGATGGCAACAATCTCAACTGACCAAGTACGGCATCAGCCACAGCCAATGAGCACACGCTGGCGTACTCCTTGCGTCGACGCAGTTGTTTGTAGCAGACGATAGCGAGCACAATCAGACTGTTGGCGATCATTAGGTACGCACCTGTGCATGTACAGCGTGTCTCAAAAGTACCGTCAATTTGGTCATTCTGGGGTTCTTTGGGAGAAATAATATGAACAGATCTTATGGACATATGTATATGTAGCTGAGTTCTAGCTTATTCGAGTCGCCGCCAGGCGATTCTGCATTCAAGAAAGAATGAACGGCACAGAGCAATGGACTTAGACTGCAGTTTTCAACTGACTAGCGGCTCACGCACTGAGAACTGACCAATCGAGAAATTCACAAATTTCATGGCACGTGCATGTAAATAAGGCACTCGCTTGAACGTGTCTTAGCATGAACAGGCCTGAGTGATTAGTAAATACGGTTATAGTTGTTGTTCATCCTCCAGAAGGCATCTGCACCTTCAAGTGTCCTTCTTTTACATTGCCAGTTTATACATCAACAGACGCCAGTAATTGTCGTCTGCTTTTAAAAACATCAAATGAACGCTTATAGCGGACAGCTATTGCGTGAGTCACTTCTCATAATCAAAAACTAGGGCGGCAAATTTACGGGAAATATGTGTTTTCCGCGGGAAATTTACCGGAAATTTCTATTTTTGGTGGGAAATTTAAAGGAAATTACCATTTCGCGCGAGAAATCTGCGGGAAATATCACCATTTCCCATGGGAAATTTCCCGTTTTCCCGCATTTCGCGCGGGAAATAGGCCTTTTCCCGCAATTTCCCGTCCTTCAAAATTCTGAAAACCATTTCCCGCGACATTTCCCGTCCTTCAAAATTCCAAACTTTTGTTTCTCGCAAGAATTCCCGGACCCTTGGGAAAACAGGAAATTTCCCCAGCTTTTCCCGTTCTCCAAAAAAAAATTTCCCGCGCGAGCGTTAGTACGAAAACACTTTTAACAATGCTGGTAACCCAACTTTTCGCCTAAATCTTACATCGGGAAGCACTCTTTCCATACAAAAAGTCGATGTCATGGTCTAAGACCGGTCTCAGACATGTAGTTACGAAGTCGGCGATAGCACCATCGTGTTTCTCGTGTACGAAAACCCCGTATGCGATATTAACATTATATTTGTGTGTCGTGAAACGTCTGGGCCCTGGCCAGAAATTTAGCAGAGAAGAACGTTTTTTCAAAAATGACAATTGTATCTTGCCAGCAATCTTGCGGGCAGGCAGCTAGATGAAATTTTATGTGACCGTTTTGGGCTCCGGTATATGCATTGTGTGCAAGTTTGAGCTGATTCGGTCGAATATTGTTGAAATAGCGCACGATTTAAATTTTCAAAACGCGCACCATACGGTAAATAAAGATGTTTTATGAAGGTCGAAATTAAGATTTGGAATTACAGCGAAATAATATCCTTAAATGTCAATGTAACCGAGTGGACAATACCATAAGACCCATGCATTAAACGTGAGATAACTTGGTGGATAACTACTTTGGTGTCATTGGTTGCACACGCAGAATCGCCTGGCGAATCGAATGAGCTGTATAATGTATACATCAACATGATCCGAAAAATATTCTGCTTACTGAAGCTACAACGGTAACCAAATTGAGGGCACTTTTGAGATCCCATGCATATGTATACATTATACAGTATACGTGCAAGAGTGTCACAGTACATACGTACGAATCGTCGCAAAAATACGAAAACAAAAGAAACATTGTTGGAAAACTCACCTTGCACACCGTAGATGGCGTAGGTGACCAATTGCCTTTTGGTGAGCGAATGGTGGTCCAACTCCTCGGTTGAGCTGTTCATTGCGCAACCGGTTAGCTACTGATGGATTTACATAAGTCGATGCCATTGTTGTGTCTAACAAGCCTAAAGAAATCTCCACTTTTGTAAGTAATAATGACATCAAATACTCGCCCTTCAGCGAATAGACACCACAGAGCGTTTCGCTGATTGTTAGCTAATGGTACAGTCATCAACTCAAGTGGTCAACCCAACCTCGGTCGCGGTCGTCAACACAAGCAATCCTAAATGAGCGCGTGAAACTACATATACATCGAAGTTTGACGACAAGAATTGACGGTCTGGGTGGACGACAGTACTATAACTCTGATCGTGTTGACCTTTTCGCTGTGGCAACAGTGACGCACGACTGGAAACTAACATAGTATCAAGCTTGGTGATTGGGTCGGTTCGGGTTTGGTTTGCCTTTGTCACGCGCAGTTTTTGTTGAGGTTCTCAAGAGATTTACTGGACGGAGGCACTAATTTCGACCAGCGTAAAGGTTGTTCATTTTAGGTCCCGGAACGAAAAATATTCTTAAATTCGAAAAAGTCGCATGACCGAGTCAGGATCTTCCCGATTCGATCACCAAGTTTGGTACTGCCCTTGCCTTGGTGAGTTAATTTTATTAATGAGTTTTCGTGCGGAACTGTCTGAATGTACCAAATGTGTGATGGGTTACTGTAGATCGAGAAGCCGTTCTAAATGTACAGCTCCAGTGCCATTTTGCTGGTAAAACCTAATATCCGCTGTGCGTCACTCATCTAATGTCAAAAACAATATTTATATTACCACCAAAATAGCTTGTTTTTGAGCAATCTAGGCTGCTGTACAACATGGCTTCACCTTCCGATCGCCAGATATTGAATCCGTACAAAAATCCTCGCTGATGCAATTAACTCACCATAACTGTACTGTTGCGTTGCCTAACAAAAGTCGCAATAATCGGCGAAGCCGATTCTTATGCCTGCTGCAGGGTTGGGCAAAAAAAACGACGGCGTTTTTTCTTAAAAAAACGACGTTTTTAAAAAAAACGCCTGGGTCGTTTTTCGTTTTTTTTAAATCCTGAATTTCCTTGATTTTCCCTGATTTTTCAGGGAAAGTACCCTGATTATCAAGGAAAATCAATTTTTTGTCCCATTTTTTCAAAAAATTTTCGACCAATTTTTACTTTGTCGAGATACGTCGATATACGGAGTTTGACTTTCAGTGATGACCCCGGCCAAAGTTGGTCCCATGATGCGGGTCTGATATGGGATCTTAGCAACTCGCTAGAAAAGGGTTGAAACCCGTTTATTTTGCCTCAGAACACATAGAATTACTTCATTTAACCATGTTTTCTTCCCAACATGAGCGTTTTCCAATTTTTTGGGGGCATATTTTGGTCATCTGGGCGTTTTAAAAAAACGATTTTTTGAAAAAAACGTTTTTGCCCAACCCTGGTCTGCTGAAGGCTGGGAACGACAATAATCGGCGACAGTACGACGCCGTTTAGTTACAGTACAGCACGTATATAAGTTACATATATGTACATACATTCGAGACATTTCGGAACCTGGTAGTTGTAGAAAGCTCAAAATTAAAAAAACCGGAAATATAATTCCCCGATGGAAACGAATTTCTAGCATTATTCATTTTCGAGCGGTGATCGTTTACTTAAAAGATGAATGAAGTCAATGAAGTTTACTTTTCCTCATTTTCCTCCACTTTGTATATGTATACATATATGCGTATAAGACTGTATGCTCATGTCTGGAGTAAAGTAATTGACACATTTGCCTGCCATGATCTCAGCCAGGCGGCATACTGTAATAACCCCTGGCGGTAATAATCCTATTGAAGCACGTGAAGTCATCTGATCAATTGTAATCGGTCTGTCCGACTGACCTGGTGAAACTGCTGGCCTTGAGTTGGGCGCTAGGTATGGACAGAACGCAAGCACAACACGTGTATAGTCCACCCACGAGCTCATGAGACGACTGTTTTTAAAGCTTGCTTGGCCAGATTCAAAAATGCTCCGGTTACACGGTATCGAAAGGCAAAAGAAAGAGACTGGGCTGAGAGAGATGATGATAAGTTCAGTTGGCTGACCTCAATTTGTTCCGTCCTTACGCGAACAGCAACGTTTGTTCAAAAAAGCAAAAATGTTTTGGGAGTCAAAAGGGAATTTACGCACCGAGGTGGAGAGCGTGTTTTTTTTTAAAAATGCGTGCGTTTCTTTTTCTTTCGTTTCCGAAATAGGTGGAACCGGATCATTATTTGATCCGCACAAGCTAACTTCAAAAACAAGGCGTCTCATGAGCTCGTGGCCGGACTATACATACAGTATGTCCTCAGGAAAGGCTTTAGTGTTCCTTGTTGCTGGACATATGTAAATGTTAAATGGCAGGAAAAAAGTGATAATGCAAACCACGCGTGACAGTGGTTATTTTAATTCATTTAGCTGCATATGTACATGTACATACATATGTAGTTCCCGGTGTGGTTGTGGTGTGCGTCAGTAACGAGAGGAAAGACGGCGGGACTGATAGCAGTGAGGTGGTGATACAGTGTTAATGAAGAGATGGTGCAATAAGATTAACAGGGAACGCAACACAGTATATGAAGATCTAACTGTTTCATTGCCCATTGTGCCCTTTTCGAGGACATAATGTAGTTCACGTTGGAAGATAAAAGAATCACTGTTTCTCTGCGGACAGAGTATAACTTCTTCTTCACAAAAAAAGGTGGTTGAATCGATGGGCCCATTCCCCTGCGTCATCAGACACGCAATACGCGCACGAAACGCCGTCTGGTACAGCAAGGGACTAACGACTCAATCATTCCCTGAATTGGTCAGTGCCGTGCCTGTTCAAACGAACACGCAAACAATCAATTGTGTCAAATGTTGTGGCACGCAACATCGCGTTGATGATCACTGGCGGGTTCGGGCTCCTATGTCGTCTCACCCACGCCAGTCTGCGCAACGATGGCGGCCCGTCGCTCGTCACTGTGTCCCTGAAACATCGTCAAGAAAGATAAGTTGTCATTTTCTGAGCATTTTATGCCGAACGACCTGACGCTCAGTCTGGTGAATGATGTGTCGAACGGCAGATACAACTGTTTTTAAAAATTTGACCATTATTTTCACTCTGACTAGGAACTTCCCTGACGTGCACCTTTTCATTTCGTCCCTGTCCGAGCCCGGTGCCAAACATGCGATCCAACTGATGCCGCAACGATGGTCGTGCGTGACATTATTGCGTGGCGTCTTCTCAACCACGCCGGCGCGCGCGGCAAGCGTTGAAGGTGCGCCCCTTATCACACAGCTTCGCAAAAAGTAGTGAAGGTTGAGGCAACGGATATACTTTGAGGTCACATGTTGATAAATTGTGTACATGGCCAGGCTTTAGCATTTAGCTGAATTTCGGCAACTTCCAGCAGCCATGCGCTGTGCTGCGCCATTTTTGTGATTATCGGGCAATCCCACTACCTTTGTCTTGCTGCGAGAGCCAGTTATTGATCGTGTTTGTTATTCTTACATGCACAACATTGCCGCGCGCGGCGTCGTTCGGAAGTTGCCACATGATACATTTCACGGACTGTATTGTATGTCTGTTTCATATTAGAAGTTAAGGAATGTTCTCCGTTTTTCCCGCGAAGTGGGCATTTTTTCGTTTAGCAGCGCCTTTGACATCACACTTCCGTTTCCTGCGCCAACAAAACATTTTTGCAAATGTCAGCAACCTTGTTTTACGACAATGCTTATCAAGAAAATGTTGACATTTGCCCATTTTAACCGGGTCGTCAACGATGTTTATCGAAAGTAAGGCAATTTTTATGGCCCAAACTTGATCGTAAACGCAGTGTTTATCAGTGTTTCTCTCTGTCTTCGGTAGTTTGCCTCGTGACCAGAAACCACCGCCAACTGATACCAGATCAACAAGGAACAGAGTATAAAATGGCAGCTAATGTCGTGTTGTCCTCAGACTCTGTTCTTCAGTGCCCCATTTTCTCTTCGAAGTTTTGTGGTTATAAGTGCGTTTTGGCATTTATGTTCAAGACCATAACATTGCGGCTTACTGTAACTTTGATGCAATACTTAAGAGGGTACACCACGTGAGCATACATAGGAACGCCTGCTCTGCGGCAAGCACACAACCACCAGCTGCGCACGGCCAAAAAAAGCAGGCGAAGTTTATAATGCGTAAATCATGAGCTTTTTCAGCCGTGTCGCATGACTTTCTGGGATCATTGCCAAAACTGGCTGTATGCGACGGAAAAGGCAGACCCCCTCTGTCCCATTTTTGCTCACGTGTGTATTTCGTCTGAACCTGTTTACGCATTTTGTGATAGTCTGTTTTCGGTATATTTTGCTCTTTAAAAGAAGTACATAGGCTCATGTTGCAGTGTCAAATATTATTATAATTAAATAGTTTCAGGAAATTATTCACTAAAACTTCTCCAATAAGAAAGTTCGAAACTCGATCGTAGCGAGTAACGGCCAGAATGCCGGTGATTCACGTGGAGCACGGGTGAGCTTTGTGGATTCAAAATTGTTATAAAAAAGTCTGTAAAAATTCTGTTTGAATATTTCCTATTGTAGTCATTAAAAAAGAATGTGCATCATGCAAAAAACTTAAAAAAAACAAAATGTTTCAGAAGTGGATGATACGAAGTCGACAAGTGCAAGGAGTTCAAAGCAGCAATCGAGGCCAAACCATGACAGTGCTGTAAGGTCGAGGCGAAAGAGGGCCGCGAAGGTTATCATTCTTTGGAAATGTATTTTTTAAATTGTAGCAATTTATTCACAAAAACATTATTTTTCTTCAACTTTTAAGGTTCGTTCGAGGTCACCGTCGGCGACAAAGTGATCTTCTCCAAACTGGAGTCGAAAACGTTGCCGGCCGATTTGGGACAGGTGACAGAATAAGTTTCCATTTCCACCCCCAGCAGCAAGCGGACAGACTTTAACCTACTCAACATTTTCAGTTAATCGAACAAACCTGACAGGCCGCTTGACAAACGGAGTCTTGACACAAGAAGGCGGCGGCCTGAGCTTCGGGAGGGAACTGACAATGACAGTGACAATGACGCTGACAGAGTCAGGAGGTTGGTGTGGTTGAGTGACATTATTGACTGACAACTATGATTGACAATTCAACTATTTGCAAGTTTCCCAACACTAGCCCAACAACATATTCTAAATTTGAAGACTTTGCATAACTTTTCAGGGTCCCTGACCGGAGGGTCAAGACTGACAATGACACTGACAGTGACAGTGACAGGGTCAGGTATGTGTGTTTATGGCGCATTCAGAACAAAATTGTGTTAATTTTCGATTTGATGCAATAATAAAGCTCCCCTACAGGTTACTCAAAACTTTGAATTTGCAGGGCCAAGCTGGCCAAAACTGACAATGACACTGACAGTGAAAATGACAGCAATGACAATGACAATGATGAAAAAAGTAAATCATTCTTGTCAGTCAAAACTGTCGATCAATATTGAGTAATTAGGTGTTGCTGAATTTGCATGTGCATCTGGGTCACGTGACGGGGCACACTGAAAGCTCGCTGAGATTGGTGCGCTCCTGATGTTTCAAGTACCAAGTGCATTTTGCTGCCTGTTTCGTCGTAAAAACCCTCAAGTTTCTATTGTGTTCACAGAAGAATATTGCTTTAGCTGTCCAAAACTGTCTTACGAAACAGCAGCAACAAATTCGTCGCCAAATTTGCTCAAATTGTTGAAAATTGGGCAAAATCGGCCCTGTATAGAAAAACACCAATTCCAGTTATATTTTTGGGCATATACCATCTCAGATTTTGCTCATTTTTCCACAGAAATCCTTGGCTCACAATAGTTAACTGCCATTTCCGCCTTAGCGTCTGTTTTCTGTCCATTTTATGTGAAAAGTCCTGCTGAAAGCTCTTTTGAGATTGGCTGGGCTTAGATGTTCTTAATGGGATTACTGTACGCTTTGTGTGTTGGAAACTTTGACTTGTGTCACATTTCTTGTTTCAAACTACCTTTCCTTCGAAGTTAAATTGATAAAATAAAGGTAAATGTCAGTTTACTGTTTTTACAGTTGACGCAGTTTTATCGCCGTAATGCAGAGTGATAAAGTAACTTGTGAGCAAAAGCATGGATTTTCGAAACAAACGCAATTAACAGTCATTTTTTGGGGTTTGTGTTTTTTTTGGGGTGGTTAGAGTGTGAGTGAATGGATTGATTTGATGAATTTTTATGATTTTGTGGATATCATGCAAATACAAATTAGAGAAAACCAGAAGTGTATGATTCAGTTTTGTGGGACTAAATTACGAAATTCGTTCCATGTTGTGAATTACCAGGGCATACGAAACCACACAGAAACAAGAAAAAACAACGCGCTAGAAATCTATTCACCAAATTTAGGTGTAAACGCACAGAAAGTAACAATAACGTAAATCGCAATCGGACAAGTTATGGACAAAATTAACATATGCAAATAAGAATGGTTCGACGATAAGGAAAACCGAAAAAATGAGATGAAAAAACAAACATAACACAAAAAAGGATACTCTCATAAAAACAGTCTTTGAACAACAAAACATCGATCACAAATCCTAAATTAACAACACAGAACCCGCAGTGCCCCCTTGTCCACAAGCACTCGTGCAGCTGCACCTACCGTTTTTTGACACCTTGGGTTCCGCGCTGTTCGCTACTGAAACTGGTGCCGCCCGTGTAGCACTCCAGTTCTTTGATGCGCGCCTCTTTGCGATCCAGGTCGCGATTCAACATTTCGTTGGCCGAACGCACCACATTCTAAAAAACCAACGTATTCGCACAGTTTTTTAATGATCAACATGTTTATTTGGAAATATTCGCTCTGGTGCATGTTTGATTACTCAAATATCGTGCTTACAAAGTGCTTGTTTATAATTGAGCGATTTTAAACTAAATACCACACTATATACGAGTATGCGCGCGGAGTGCGCGAAGTTTTTGCAGGGCGCGCGACGGCCAAATTTCAACGATATGGGTGTATCTGACGCGCGAAGTGCGCGATTTTTGGACGTTTGAAGTGTACTAGAGTGAAATCCCTTCTTTTCTCCGAGATGGTGGCACACCCTCAGGGGCCACTTTGACCAAGGGGGTGAGGTCTCTGTGCCCCCTGGATCCGTTCATACAGTATGAAGAGTCAGAACAAAGAGGTGTTTCTGGAACACCAACACTGCCCTAACCGTGCTGGCCTGCGTGTCCCTGGTGACGCGCTGCAGTGATGCACAAGCGCGATGTACGGCGTCCAGCTGGATGGCCTTGTGTCGCCACACATCTTCGTTACGTCGACGCAGTGCGTCCATGTCACGTAGTAGGCGTTCGCTGCCCTGCGACTGACGTGCCTGACGCTCCAAGGCGGACAGTTGCGCCTGAATCAGGGTCACGGAATACATGTTAGTTGGTGATGTGTCATTAATAGTGTGGTTAATGATCTGATGACGTCCTGGTTTACCCCGTCCGTCTGAGAAAACAGGACGAAACGGGCCAGACTGCTCTGGCACTCCACCGCGAGGTAAGGAAAGGATCAGAATTAAATTTGGTCATCAAATCGGATCGCATCTCTTTTGGCCGCACAACTTTTCCAAAAATAAGGACGGTTCAGAAATTGCTGATGTGTCTGACTTAGACCGACCGATATAGCTGAGCTTCAAAATGATCATATATCACCAAGTCTTGCTATCGCTCTGCCTTTGCACGTGCAGCGCAGTTGTGCTCAGCGTATTACGGGTCATTCACAGGCCCACAGCTAAATTTATACATGTACAGTATATCTTGTCACACGTTCATACGCACTAATATTCTGCCACTCCAGCAATAACCGACCGTTAGTTGTGCATTGTCCCTTTCCAATGTGTTCAATCGCGTCTTCACCTCCTCCACTTCGGTCTCCTTGTGCTTGAGCGCATCCGCTGACTCACGCTGGTGACGCTCCAAATCCTTCAAGAATTCACGTGATGTATATTTGGGTGGGATTTTGTGCTGAGAATTTTTTGTATTGCTTTGTAGAGGAGAAACAAGAAAATTGGATATAATATTTAACCCGTTGCGTTTACTGTGAAAGCGCAACATTTCCGGCTCACGTCGTCGTTTGGCTTGCAGTACTGTCGTCAAATCACGCGTACTATTTCTCGCGCTCATTTGGGCTCATGTTTTATTGCTTGATTTGACGACAGTACTATCAGCCGGTCGTCACACAACGGACGCAATGCGCAAGGGAAAGTATCAAACCACGTGATCGGATCATTAGTTGTATAGTAGGTTTCTAATGTGAATTGTACAGCAATGTGCTTTTTGGTTGCCCGTTTCGACCTGCGTTCGCAGACGAGACGAGCGGTGCACCAGGTCATCGTCAGTGCGAATGCACGTAATTTCGTTGCCTCACGCATTTTTACAGACGCAGGGAAACTCCCGTTCGAAGTCGAGGCAGGCAACGAGCTCAATACACAGTCAACAAGCCACGCAGCTGACACACACACACCGATTGTGTGACTGAAACATTCGAAACGCACATGAGCCAGCTGCGTGGCTTGTTGACTGTGTGTTGAGCTCGTTGCCTGCCTCGACTTCGAACGGGAGTTTCCCTGCGTCTGTAAAAATGCACGAGGCAGAGAAATTAGAAATTTACTGGCGCCACAAGGTTAGAACAGCGTAAAAGTTGTTTCCAGAAATCACCACTTGGTGACCGCCGGTCTGCGAGAGCAAGTTGGAACGGGCAACCAAAAACATGCTGCACAGCTCATTTTATGACGTTCGACGTTACTGGCATCAGTAGATATCAAATTGCTATGCGAAAAGTCGCGTGACCACGGCAAGACGGGAGTTGACCAGGATTTGATAGCGGTTGTAATCGTAAATTTGAACAGATTTTGGTTTAAAAAGTTATTTTTTGACATCATGAATGTCAAAGCAAAGTATCATTACAGGCACTATATCGAGCAGCTTTGACTGTGAAACGGCAACATATTCGGCTGCCGTCACAGATCTCACGCAAAGCAACTTGATCTTTCTGTTATTCAGCATTGTTTGTCAGAAAAACACACTCGTGATGGCTGGTTGCGCCCACCACTATCATCTACTCTGCTCAACTATTGTCGGCGGCGTGACTGGTTGGTTATTTCCTTGATGCACCTTTTTTTGTTGGAGGTTTCTTTTTTGGTTGTGCTTCGCGGTGTATGCGTCAGCCTGTTGTGCTTGTTGAAGTTTGGTGCCGTTTTTCGCCCATAGTTTCTTTTTGTGCTTTTAGGCGTGTCGTAAGTTGTGATCGGTGTTTCTCGTTCCTGAATGTTACTAATCGTGCTCTGTTTGCTCTATTTTCTTAATCCAGGCCAACTCCTCCCCCACCCTTAAGGTGTTGTGTATACTGTGTGTTTAGAAAGAGTAAAGCATCTCGCCCTGCTCCCCTTTCTTTTCTTTGTAGTGTTTTCTTTTCCCAGCTCCCCCGCCTCGTATTTTTGTTTCTCTCCCCCCTCTGCGATGCGCTTCCTGTTTTCGCGTTCTGCTTCTTTACTGTGGTTTTTTCATATTCGCGCTGAAAAAAACCAAAAAAAAAACAAAATTGTAGCGCGCCTGTGTGCTCTCCCCGCTTTTCCTCCTTCACCCCCCCCGGCCACTATCACGTGCTTCTTTCAGTTGAACAACCTGCAATAATTTGTGATTAGAATCTTCTTCACTACCGCGAGTCTATCCTATTTACTGTTACCCTCCCTCCATAGCGACCAGTGTTGGAGGTGGGGGGGGGGGGGTTTGGGGGGGGGGGGGTAGCCCCCCTCAGTACAGTAGGTATCCCCCCTCGCCTGGGACCGGAGGTATCCCGCCGCTGTTTGGCTTGGTACAGTAGGTATCCCCCCCCGCTTTTGAGCCGGGTACAGGAGGTATCCCCCCGATTTTGCCTCAAAAGTGCCAATTTTTGACCAAAATGGCCAAAATTAGTGTAAAATCAGTGGTTTTTGCCTCAAATTACCCAAAATTCGCGCGCTATGCGCGCAAATACTACGTTTTCACACGATTCCACACATAATAAACACATTAAAAATTTTCACCCCAAAACCTAACCCCCCAACCCCCCCCCCCTAGGTACATAACCGCCCACCCCCGGCCATCGGCTCTGGTACAGTAGGTATCCCCCCTCCAGAGTACCTCCAACACTGATAGCGACCGACACTTTGGCCCCCAAATTGGCGTTAATCTCCCAAGACCAATTACCAGAGAGCACAGCGATGAATTTTGACTGTGACCGAAGATACCGAGTCCGATCAAGTCAATGTAAATAGGGTAGAATGTAAATAAATGTCTTGGGATGCTCTCGCATCCTTAATTCAGGAACTACAGTCCCAAATTACAGTCTGAAACCAAAATCAAAATTTAAACTTTATGATGCCCACTTGTGCGTGTTGATCCTCACACTTGGTGAGCAGCGTCTGATTGCGTTTATAGAGAAAGTCGTTCTGGTCCTGCGCCGTTTTCAGTTCGATGTTTTTCGACAGCATTTCCTGAAGCAGCAAGGCAAAAATAATGGTACTAGTGCATTTCATAATCAACATTATGCACAATTAGCCAATAACAAAATGATCAACTTTGAGCTTGATCCTCTTGGAACCTCCGGGCAGCCGACTGTGGCTCTTGCGATTGAAAACCAAAGCTAAACTACGCCAACACGAGCCCGATTTCGGAGGTGGTGTGCTTGCAAAAAGAAATGAAAGAGAAAATCCTCATGCACCACGTTGCGTATAACATTTCCCAAATCAGCAGCCACGTATTATACGAGTGCTTCCCTAATCTGTCACCTCCGAAAGTCACCTTGTGTTGGCCTTGTGTTATAACCTTCGCCCTTTGTTTTACAAAATAAGCCTGATAAAAGTGACCACAATATACCTATCTTCGCCATGCCAAGTTGCTCAATATCGAGCATTTTATTGTGATAATAATACAGAAACATCCGCATCCAATGACAACCTTCCATTATCAACACTTCTGACGTTTCACAGTGCCTACAAAACAAAAAAAAACAAGCAGCCAGCATACGTACCTCTTTATGCTTCTCGCTCTGCGTAACCAACGCCTCGTTTCGCGTTTTGTACTCGGTCACAGCGCACTCCAATGTGCCAAGCAGCTCGCGCATCTCCTTGTTCGTCGATTCAACCTGTCAAACATATCGGTTATTCTTTGCGAATCGTTTTTTCCGTGTATAGGCAAACTACGCCAACACGAGCCCGATTTCGAAGGTGGTGTGTAAATCAAAACGAATAGAAAGAGAAAATCATCACGCTCCAGTTTGTATTCTTCAACGTGTAACACTTCCCAAATCAGCAGCCACGCATGAATGTTTCACTAATCTGCCAGCTGCGAAATTGGGCTTGTGTTGGCGTGGTTTGCCTTTACCTAGGTGGTGGCTGGGGCAGAACCCCTGGCCCAGGTACGACTCCGTCATCAACAAATAGTGTTCAACTGAGCCGCGCAGAAGCAACATCAAACTCCATCCGAATACATAGAAATAAAAGTCAAGAAACGCGAACCTGTTCCAACTGGGTTTTCGTCTGTTTGGCCGTTTTCTTGGATTCCGCCAACTCGGCCTGCAGTTTCTGCACTCGTTCTTCACTTTTCCGTAACTCGGCCTGTTCCGCCCGCCCCTACCTGGCCGCCCCCCCCCCCGCGCAGACTCGGACGTGCTGCCGGTGGCTGAAACATCGGTGGGCAAATAAATATAGGGCTGCTATTTGAAATCTGAAACGAAATAATCTACAGTCACATGGTCGAGCGGATTTCGTCATTTTCTGGAGAGACTATTGACTGTAATGGAGGTTAACGGCAGATTAGGAACCAAAACATCGTATATATGTTGTTCACTGAAAAGAGTATATCGAATTCCAGTGGTTGTATCTGTGCGGACGTAGCCGCACTTTGTACAAAAATGCTTACAAGGAAGCTTAAGAATCGTGGACATTATAGGCCCGAATTCTCGAAAGAGCTACCGCCACCAGTGCTGTGGCTGGGGGGGGGATCCCCCCAATGGTACCCAACCCGCGGGTGGCGGTTGCGCTTTCGAGAATTTGGGCCATTGAGATCGAAGCAATGTCACGCTCGGAATCGGATCAAACTAAAAACATGAATCAAACAACCCAACAATATCAGTGATATTCCAGTTTGCAAGCAATGCGCGCGAAAACTACAAAACTCAATCAAAAAACAAAGTGGAACTAACATTTCCTTTTGTAGCTGGATTCGCCAGGCGGACTGGGTTGTTCCCGTTTCGAGCCGTGGTGATGTCGTTTACGTTTGTGCTCGTGGTGTGAGTCGTGGTCAGTGCTGCCTGCAAAGCGAAGCAACAGATAGTGTATTTTCCGTGTAGTGAACCACTGCCCCCACCCCCAATGCACACAAACATACCCCGTTGTAGATATCCGTGTTGGGGTGGGATGCCCTGCTGGGGTGGATACGCTTCAACGCCATTCGCATAGCCGACAACCGCGTATTGCGCCTGCAACGGTCAGGCACATCGACAACACTACAGCCATGTGTGACGGACAATAAATCTGATTTTGGAACGAACTTTATGCGATTCTGACCATCTACTGAAGTGCCAACAAAGAATGCCATAATTATGCAACTGTTGAAACATTTGTCTCCCACCACTAACAGGATAATCGGCACAGAATCACATGCGGCGAAGCAAAATGCAAACAAGGCGCTGAGAACTGGAAATAAAGCAGCACAAATATGATTTCAACATCTTCACAAACCTGAGGCGGTGCGGCATAATAAACTTGACCAGACGGACCGGGGCCCGGCGCGTAAATGGGTTGACCGGGCGCAACGGGGTAGTAACTCATTGTCGGAACTGCTAAGAATTTTATTAATTTAGTGTATCTTATAAAAAATCCAAATTAGATAAGCCACTCCAATGGTGGTTCGCGCATAAATACAGACGCTTTTCTGAAACAAATCTTTTTTCAGTTGGAAATAATTTTTTATACAATAAAAGAGGACAGATCAGCAATACAAAAGAAGTTGAGAATGATATACTACACTGATAACAATACTTGTCAAAGGAAATGTTCGATATAAAAGAAAACAGGAAAATCAGGCGACAGTTGGCACAAATAGAAACGCTTTGGAAAACTGTATAATCAACAAAAAAGAAAACCCCTTGGAATTTGTAAATAAGTTGATGCACTTGAGACCTTAGTTTAGAAAACGCAGAAATATAATCAAGCACAAATCTACAAAGCTGTGATCAACAAGGTTATACATATATTTACACTATTAATAACAGTCGTTTGAAAAAATCTTTGCACAATCAATCAATCTTTAGTATCACAAAATGTTGATCGTCGAGCAAAATTGATTAATCCCTCAAAAAAACAATCAAGAAATTTACCCATATAAATAAACCAAGCAGTTGTTAATCAGATATACACCGTGCATTCTACCCTCCCTATAGTGACTTGATCAGGCGGATTCTGGCATTTTTCTCGCCATAAAAAAGAACACTCACACACACAGCATACAGAAACCAACGACAGACTGGATACATACATGTACCGTTGAAAAATATTACAGGATGACTCACAACGAACAGGGCGTACTGTACCATACTGTATGTGTATCTATTTGCCCACCGACGGTAGATGCATGGTCGAGCTAATCGGTGTTGAACAAGGTGTCGTATTCAGACTTGTGCTGCAAATCTCACACTCGTCGATCAATCGCAGTAGTTCTTCGGGGGTCGGGCCCTGCAAATAGTGACCAGTAAGGAATTCTTGCGTGTTATTCTTCCACTAGGTAACAGTTTTTTATTGATTTTGTTTTGAGTAATCCTGCGTCACGTCACGAATGATTGGAGAAAACTTACTCCCCCCGTCATCAGATACAAATCGTGAAACATTTGTTCTCTGGAAGAAAGCAAAAAAAACGTCTGTCGTGTTGACCTGCTGACTGACAACAACATGTGCTTTTCTCTTACAATACATTTCGTGATTTTTTTTAAACGCGTCACCTGGGGGTAAGGAATGTGTTGACGATAGACAGATGATCTCGGTCCAAAATCTTGGAGTCGACAAACATTGATGTCCCAATTCGAGGAAGTATGCTATTTTTTAAGGGATTTTGTGGGCAAAACGTGTTGACGATGAATTTGGGAGGACGGAGGGGGTCAGTTTTTCCCCATCTATTGACGACAGATACTGTACATCGTGGTTCGGGGGCCCTCACTCCCCCAAGAGTACCCTGATCCTATCCCAGATTTGACCACCAATTTCCAACATCAAACAAGTGCCCGTTTGGGTCTCACCTGCAGCGGCTGTTCCGTGACCACCGAGAAATGCTGTCCCGCTGACAGAGTCTGTGTGGCCGGTTGCACGCTGCTGTTGCCGTTGTGCGGACTGCAAAACACAACACACACACACATTCGTGTCATGTTATAATTGCAATTTTTTCAGAAAACACCGGAAAATTTTTATAATGCAACCTAATCGAGGCTTATAGTAATGTGGTCAAATCATCTCGTCAAATAAAGTCGTCGAACACATGTACTAGTTTGGTTGATGGAAGACTCATTACTATTGTAATCAGTTCATACTGCAGAGGCCCTGGAGGGAAGACTCATTATGGATTGGAAAATAAAGCGGATTAAACGGAATCCTCATAATGAGCGTAAGCATAAGCCGAAGCCTAAGCTCAAGCCTAAGCCCGTGCCTTGGTTCAGGA
Organism: Rhynchonema sp. JSB1_4; assembly: GCA_030248065.1. Classification (NCBI taxonomy): domain Eukaryota; kingdom Metazoa; phylum Nematoda; class Chromadorea; order Monhysterida; family Xyalidae; genus Rhynchonema; species Rhynchonema sp. JSB1_4. The sequence goes on along the minus strand of JASAMV010002652.1, from coordinate 2,500 downwards.
CCAAGTTACAGCTGGATTCCGTTTAAACCGTTTTATTTTCAAATCCATAGTTAGTCTTCTCCCAAGCACGCAAAAATCCATTTAATCCGGTTAATCCGTTTTATTAATAATGAGTCTTCCCGGCACGATTAGTTTTCGCGCTCATTTGGGGCTCATGTGTGTTCGATGACTTTCTTTGACCAGATGATTTGACGACAAAACCATCAGCCCCAATCGATTGTTTTGAAACATTCACTCAAAATAGGGCGCAGTTATTTTTGTAAAAACACTACTGAAACCATGTCGTTTTGACACTTACGCACACTCACAACGGCATACAAACAACGGTGGTTTTTTGTTTTTTTTTTTTTTTTCTCTTCTTTTTTTTTTTTCTGGTGTTGTTTTTTTTTTTCTTTTCTTTTTTTTTTTTTTTTGCGTCTGGGAACAACACACCCATTGCTCTGCGACTGTTGCGTTGTCTTGGATGTGCCCGCTTGACTTGTCGGCACATTAGCGCCCACAGACACGCCCATCCGACTGTGGTGCATGTCCAACGCCGTCGTCAGGTCCCACATCTGTGCGAATGACATTGTGCGTATAGAAGTGCAGCTTTTGGCACCCACGAAGGGGCCAAATCCAAAAAGTCATTCTGATCTTGTGCTTGTTCGATTTGTTGAGAACTAACAGAGATGATCACGAGATGAGCAAACGGCAACGGCGGAGAAAAGAAAATGTTTCCCGAAAAGCAGAAATGAAAACGCGCTTTTCTTCACATCAATTACGACTTTTCTCACGCTCCGAAAATACAACTCTCAAACAATCCCCCTGTTTCCATCGCTGACCTGTATAGCGCCGGTACTGTGTCCAGTAAACAGGTACCGTCTTGGCCGCGAGCCAATTCTGGCCGAACCCTCACATTCGTGCACGAGGAAACTGCTGATCACACTGTCGTCGACTGATTTGATGACGCACACGCTGCAAATTGAACGGCATGGTCACGCACGTGCATGTGGTGCATTGGCACTGACGATGCCGGCGGGGGCAGGGTTGGGCAAAAAAAACGACGGCGTTTTTTCTTATTAAAAAACATTTTCAATAAAAATGCCTGGGTCGTTTTTCGTTTCTTTAAATCCTGAATTTCCTTGCACCTGCTTTTTTTCAGGGAAAGTACCCTGGTTTTCAGGGAAAATCATTTTTTTGTCCCATTTTTTCCAAAAATTTTACGACCAATTTTTACTTTGTCCAGACACACGACATACGGAGTTTGGCATTTTAATATCCATTTTGCTTGAAAACTGTTCAATTTAGTACTAAAAAGAGAAACCTTTCGATATTATCGCCAATGAAAACGGCGAGCGCTTTACGCCGTCGGCGAAACATTTTCTGTCACGAAAAATGTCAAGTTATTTTAAAGAATAAAAATAATAAAAATCACATACCGTTCGCCGTTTGACGCGAGTCTAACGAACACCTGGTTCGAATCCGGCACGACGCGTTGCACAAACACCTGCTCTCCATCTTGGTCGCCGAACGGACCTGAATTATTGTTGACATTTGTTGCTGTTCATTCGCGTAAATTACAGTCACTGTTCGTACACTGCACATAATATTCGTCAAAAATGTGGCACTTTGTCAGCCAAATTTTGCTCAGGAAAAAGTTTACTGCGTTGTCGATTTCACTATTACAGTGGGTCACAATAAAAGTGGGAGTAGACAGTAGACCCTCGACTCTTCAACTAATCAACGTAAAATACCCGAATTATTGAGGCAAGCAATTGCGAATAACGTACCCGCATCAGCATCCGAGTTGATGTTGTGATGCAATTGCGAGCTCACGTCCGTGTCGTCCGATTCTAATGCCAGAACCTGAAAGCAGCGTGGCAACTCAGCAGCAGGGTTGGAGGTGGGATTGGACATGTATGGCCTAGGCCTAGGCCCAAACACTTGCACCAGCCTAATGTAATGGCCGGTGTGCAATTTATGGGCATCAAACTAGCTGCCCCCAGGCATGTTTTTCATGTCGGCGTGTGTTCAATAATTTTCCATGATTCGCCCAGCACAACACTTGTGCACTGGAACAACCCATAAGCCGGTCGAATTCCCAATAAATTCTCGACTGGTTCCAATCTCAAAAACCCCTTGTCGAGGCTCCCCGGACCCCCGCAAGCTGCATGCCCGTATACAGATTAGACAGAATATGTGCCCCACCATCCCCAATTTGTGTCTAGTTTCCCACGAACTTAAAAAAATCCCGGGCCGAAAACGAGTACAGACCTTGAACGACGCCATAGGTGTGCTGCCGGGCTGCGTGTTGATCATACCCCTGAATCGCGTCACCGACCACGATCGCACGTGATTGTATTCGTTGCAAACTGCGCTCGAATAGTGCTCATGTTTGATTAGATGCTCTCAATTTATGACTTTTATTCTCAATCACTCACAGGATCGGGATCTCAAGATGTGAACAATTCTAAACTTCATCGCAAAACATTTTGGACGCATGTAAACTTGGTGGTTAAAT